>BJBW01014900.1:0-13824 GCA_004320125.1 Scolopax mira
GGGGGGGGAGGGGCCATCTGTCGTTCTGGTTGGTCGATTTGGTCAAAACCACAACAGAGTAACAACAGTCAAACTAAAATACAGAAAAATTAGCCTTTGCAGAACATATGTTGACAGGTTTGGACTTTACTTCTTAGAGGCCTTGATGCTTATTGACCCTCATTTGCAACAATTTTTTGCAGGACACCCATCACAGCAGCTGCTGACCATCCTCTATTCCAGTAAACACCACTGGGCCACTGGATTCTCTGTTCCTCAGTGTTACGATCCTTTTATCATTTTACTGCTAGATGACATTTCAGCCCCTCCTTGGGCACCTACAGCTCGTTCTCCAGTCCAGTGAATTCCAGTACAATAGATATGGGAACAGGTTCTCCTGGTGATGAAGATGCAATGAAATAGCATCCTGAAATGTCACAGTGTCAGAGAGCACTCTGACATACTTTGTGCAGGACCGTAAGGTGTTTGTGGCTTCACTAAGAATGCCGAGTTAACACGTGAGTAGTATTTGGCCTTATACAGAAAAGTACAGTAGGCAATAGTGAAACAGGTAACCTGCACAGATCACTGCCAAACAGAACAAAGAGAAGATTCTTCTTCACATTGCAGTGCTTTTTCAGGTACCAAAACCAGAGGGGCAATAAAAAGTGTCTTTTATGTGCACTAAAAAGTATCTTTTAAGTTGCACAGTGTTTTTTAATTAGTTGTAGCACTGTCTCGAGAACCTCTTCCTTGGAGGGGCTGGCATCAACCTCTTGGCATGCAGGATTTACCATTCTTCTGTATGACTCTTCAACTCTGTTTAGAAACAAAGCAAGAGAAATGAAACTGCAAATTGCAGGGATATGAAATGTCATTAGACATCAGTCTGGGAAGGAAGCGTTCACACTGCAGAATGAAATCTACTGCAAAGAGCAATAATCCATTAATTAACTATTACAATGCCAACCTCAAAGTGCGATTTCCTGGATGCTGATTCCCATATTCTCCTGGCATGGCACTGAAGTATTTCTTCCTTAACAGCTTAGCACTGGATGCAGTCTGGTATAGCAGTACAGTGGACAGCCTGCTTCCAACACCTGAGCCCCCTGGTGTCTGAACTATATGGCATGGCGGGGTATAGGTGTGCTCACTGCCTGATCTCAGCTTTGAGTCACTGGAGAACTGGACTACAGAGCTGACACATCATTTAACCCTTTCCTCTGCTCAGCTTTGATAACCAGATGTATACCAGGATGAAATACAGGATGAAAACCTTCTCATTTAGACTGTAAGTCTTCTCATAATGCAGAACTCTAACACATTTAGTCCATGAGGATGTAAATGAGAATGTGGGTATAATTTTCTATATAGTTCCCACAAGAACTAATAATGCCAAACATGCCCCAAACTGTAAGATTAATCAAGCAAGATTCTCAATGTTCTCACATCAGGTTGACATAATTAACACGTAGAAATAACACAAGGCTTTCTGACGGGAATAAGAAGTAACAGAATTAAAACATGAGAGATTCTTAAATGGTGGCATGTTCCCTTAGCTGACCCATCCCTCTGCAGGTCCAACTATATGAACCATGTGTCTGCACAGAGCTTCTGTCAGGATTATACAATGGATATTTTTAAGGTATATCATCACCAGAAATGTCAAAACCCTAGGGGTAGATTTAAGCTTTGTGGTTTGTAGATACAGAACCTAACATTCAGGCGTCTATACTGAGGTATCTACAGGAGCGCTAGGTATTTAAGTTTCCACTGTAGACAGGGATGGTCTAACAAATAAATTTGGTGGAGCCTAGACAGCAAGTCAGTGCACGCTGAAGCAGGATAACTTCAGCACACGCTCAAGCAAGTCCAATTCAGCTGCCTAAGCAAATGTATCTAGTAGCACTAGGGATGCCTTCAACTATCTCATCTAGCTTCCGGTTGCTGGTCCAGAAAGGGCACACAGATTCTGCATCACATTTGCCAGCCTCATGCAGATGTCTCAAATCATACCAAATGGCTCCAGATATTTATGCTTAGATCACTGGGCTCCAAGCAGGTGATGAGTTGAATTACTTTGAAGGGTCAAAGTAATTGAACGTATTGACTATACTGGGACCTGAGACATTTAGCAGAACTAAAAACATTTACAAGAGGAGATCTAGATTTTCTTCTCTTAATCTGGAGCTCACTTTCAAACTTTTCTGGGGAAGGTATGTAGTTCAACTTCTTGCTTCCCAGTTCTGGAACTTTTAGGTCTCTCTCCTTTTCTCAATAGGAAAATTGCTACAATAAAAGAAGCAAGTAGCAAAATACAAGTATTTTAACCCAAAGCTCCTTTGAAGGAGAATTAAGTTCTTCACCTGCAGCCTTCAAACACTTCCAATCAGAAATGACACAATTTACCCTTCTTGTCAGCTATGACTCCTTGGGACATTTTGCTACTGATCCTATAGGAGCCAAGATTGCCTCCATCCTCTTATTACTCATTAAAGTGTACCTCTGGCGAAACAAGCAGTTAGCCTCCAGCTCAGCTTCCTCCTTTGTCTTCTGCAGACCCCGACGCTGAAGTCTCCGGACTCGCTCCTCAGGGTCAACAGTCAGGAGAAGAACAAGGTCAGGTTTAAGCAGATCCTCAGGCCACTGGTACACTTCATCATGAGCTGGTGGAAGATCCTGGACTTCCCCATTTATTTCAGTGGCAATTGTGTAGGCAGCTGTGCTGTGCCAGTATCTGCCAGGGAAATACAGAATGGCGAGAAAAAGTTTAAAGATACTAATTCTTCAGTAATACAGGAAACAGGTGTCAATCCAATGATACCCGCAATAATGACTAGATAGGTGACACTGATTTTGAAGGGAGCTGTGAAGAACAATTCTGTGCCATCAGTTTTTTCTTAACAGACTGGTATCATCCAATGCAACATTCTAAATCCCTGTGAACTATTAATTCAAACATACAGCAGAAGCTAAGCATTAGGCAAAGAGTGTTCCAGATACTCCTAACAAAAGAAAGTCTTCATATATAATGAGAGGTCAAAAGAAGAGTTACACTTTATGTCAAAATCCAACGCTCAGAGTCCCTTTTTTGTGGTTCCCGTCCTACTTCATGAAACAGATCTGGTAGAGATTGTGCAGCCTTCATATCTGAATGAAGACAGACTTTCTCAAAGGCTATGCATTACGCTTACGTTTAACATTCCCACCACTACGAGGCACTATATTTAGTGTGGTTTAAAATGGCATTCACACAAACGCAAACAACTTCTGTGTGTGTTGCGGCAGAACGTTACAGTACATCTACTGAAAGAAGCCAGGAGTTTCAAAGTGCACCTAGACTTTATTACAAGTATATGTAAAAAAAAAAAAAAAGATATAAACAAAACCAAAGAAGTGGGAAGTGAAAGAAGTGGGAAGTGTGTTTCTGGCTTTACATCCTCAAAGAGTCTGCCTACAACTTGGTCATTCTAATCCACCCCGTATCTCAGACCCTTCTTAGAGACAGCCAGGATCAGCAGTCCTTGTTTTCCTCAGGTTTGACACAGAGCCCTGCTTTGACTCAGACTGCAAAGTCCATGTCTCCACTACACCTAACAGAAGATGTTTTTCATGTGTGTTAAAGCTAGTTATGAGCATTACGCTGAGATGGAAGTCCCCCATCTTACTGTTATCATAAGTAACACTCTTTCACTCTTTAGAAGTTTTAATATTTATTTGACTACCTGCAAAGTAGCATTAAAAAAAAAAAAAGAAGAAATACAGAGATTACCATTGAAAACTTCTGCTTGTAACACTGAACAACTGTATGATGGCACTGATATAAGAGGACTTCTTAAATATACAAACCTGTCTATGATCACAGGTGCTTGAGTGGATGCTTTTGCTATTTCTGATGCAAGAATGTAGTTGCCTGCAGCATAAAATGCTCTTTTAATGGGTGCTGGCTCATCATCAAATATTGTCCTCCACTGGCTGATGCAAGCTGGTGGAGACGTTAGCAGAATGCCATTCAGGGTGTCCTTAACAGACTGAGTTACGGTAGTTTTGCCTGCATTTCATTTACAGAACGAAACATTTGTTATTTTGCATATCAGATACAACTCAGTTTCAAGAACTGAAAAATGCTTCTATCTGTTCACTTGGAGCACGTGTTCTGACACCTGACTATGTAACCCAAGTACCTGCTGATAAGGTAGGTTTTTGGTGGAAAATCGTTATGAGTCTGGTTCCAGGAATTATTGCTCCACTTCCTGCTCCCAAGGCCTTTCCCCCGATCCCTCTTGCCAGCTTTCAGTTTTCACAAATGCATGAAGTGCTTTAAATGGCAATTTCTATATATATCCATTTACAATACTTTTCTGGGTCACAATTCATGTGGATATTGCAATGCTGTCACCCAGTACTTTGTTTTTAGAGGGCATTTTCAGTTCTCTTTAACTGAAAATACCAAACACAAAGATATCCAGAGGCAACTATTATATTTGTCTGAGACAAACTGCTGCCAGTTTCCCAGGCTGACACTGCTTAAGTCACTTATTTGAAATCCCTCTGGTAAAAGTATGGTTTTTACTTTTTACTTTACATCTGCATCAGAAATTTAATTTCCAGTACTCCACTCTTTGTATTCTTCTATTTACATAGATGAGGAAATCATCCAGCGTAGACTGTTTGATCTTTTACAAGAGAAGAGAGACTGGTATTTATAATTGCTAATTCTTTCAAATATGTCACAGGTTTCCAGGATTTTTTGAATTTTTAAGCCTGACACCTGGCTGAAAGCCATAGCGGTTGCTCTTTCCAACAATCTCTCTCCCCTGCGGTTCTTCACCCGCACGCAGCGCTCTCACCCGTGGCATCCAGCCCCTCAAAAACCACGACGGGAAACCTCCCTTTCTTCTGGTGCTCGGGACACTTCTCCAGCAGGTTGAGGACCGCTCCAGCCTCCGGGATCCGCACCGCGCACTGCGAGGAGAGACGGGGAGGGACCCTTCACACCCGCCCGCACCCCCCCACCCCCACCCGGGAAGGCGGGAGAGTCCGTCAGCCCCGGCGGGGGGCTCACCTACCTCCCGCAGGCGGTGTCGGACGGCGGGGGCGGCGGGCGGCAGGGCTCGGTGGAGGGGCGAGGAGGGGCCCGGCGGGCAGCGCCGCAGCATCGCCGGGAGACGGGCAGCGGGGCCGGCGGCAACGCGGAGAAGGGCGGGCGGCGGAGGAGGAGGCGGAGGAGGAGGCGGAGGAGGAGGCGGTAGCAGCGGGAAACGAAACTAGCCCCGCCGGCGGGGAAAGCGCCTGGCTCCGGGGGAATGAATGCCCGGCAAAGGGCTGTTCTACGGAAGGGCAGGTTTTTTGCCTTCTCTCCCTCCCCCCCGCCCCCCCCCCCGCCACCCCTCCCGCCCCCTTTTAATGGCTCTGGAGTGAAGGTGCTTGATCTCCACGGGAATCGGATTTTTGCTTGGATGGGCTGGAAGTGAAAGTAAAAAATATGCACTTGGCCTCGGGATCCGACCTCCCTGCCCGCCTCCCCCCGGCAAAAAAGGGTCACGTTCCCACGGACTCCCATGGCTGAATCCTGAGAGTTTCAAAAGAACCAAGAAAAAAAAAAAAGAAAAAAAAAAAAGGCAGCACAAATACACTGCTGCTTCAGACCGCATCAAAAGAGCTGTGTCCAGCAGCTCGAGAGATGTGACTCTGCCCCGCTACTCCACACTCGTGAGACCCCCCCACCCGGAGCACTGCCTCCAGCTCTGGGGCCCCCAACATAAGAACGAGGGAGTCCAGAGAAGGGGCCATGAAGATGATCAGAGGGCTGGAGCACCTCTCCTGTGAGGCCAGACTGAGAGAGTTGGGGTTGTTTAGCCTGGAGAAAAGACGACCTTACAGCAGCCTTCCAGTACCGAAAGGAGGGGCCTACAGGAGAGATGCAGAAGGACTTTTTACATGGGCATGTAGTGATAGAACAAGGGGTAATGGATTTAAACTGAAAGAAGGTACATATAGAGTAGATATTGGTAACTTAACCCCATTATTCTGTTACCCAATGCCTTGGTAACAAGACTAAGGGACTCAAATAATTGGGAAGTAAAATGGTCTGTGGTGTGATGGATAATTTCAGCTTTCATCAGCTCAGGGGCAGGCACCACACTGCAAATAGGTGTAACAGTCAGGTTCATCTCAGCTGCTGTGAGTAATGTTGCCCAAAATATTTGCTTTCAAAATACGTTACTTGAAATGTAGGAAAACCTGCAGCTCTGCAGAATCCTATTTCTCCCCTTCAATAGTTGGAAAACTCCCACTTAAGAGATATCTAGGGCTAAGCTTCTATTGCATGTTCTGAGAGAATATATTGTACATGTTCTGAGGAAAGAAATTCCTCAGAAACCTGATGTCTTCCACTGGTCAGCTCAAGCACACTGCACCGATATCTTTTGCTTAGCTGGTAGGCAGTATCAGCAAGCTTGAGTTCAGCCACACTAGTTGGAAACTGCCCATGCTGAGGAAGCTGGTGGAAGGACTAGGCCACCTCCACAAACCTCTGTGGTCTCAATTCCATCAATGCATAACTTGTTGCATAATTATTATTTTTTTACGTTTTAAACACATATTCTACTTGTTTCAATGAGTACCCCTTCTAGTAATGTTGCCGACTTTGGTGAATAACAGTTCAACATTCAGTTTATTTATTACCTTCATGGCTTTGTAAAGCTCACTCGGGTTTTCCCTTCAGTGTTTTCGTGTCAAAAATAAGAAACACAATCTTTTGTAAAGTATCTGCTTCTACCTTTGGTAATTTAGAGGCACGGATAACTTCTTCAAATCCATGAGGTCCTGCTGAGATGTGGTGTCTTGAACTGTACCACTAGTCAAGGTTTATCTAACTGTACCAAGGTTTCACAGAGCAGCAACATAATGCCATTTGGCTTGTTCTCAATACCTTTCAGGACGACACTAAGTTTTTTGTTGACTTTTTTCGCTGCTGTCTCCCACAGAACCAAGGATTTCAGAGGGACTCTGGAATGATGGAGCACTGGAACAGGTTGCCCAGGGAAGTGGTTGAGGCCCCTTCCCTGGAGATATTTAAGACTTGACCTGGGCAACCTGATCTAGTTGGGGGTGTCCCTGCTGACTGCGGGGGGGTCGGACTAGATGACCTTTGGAGGTCCCTTCTGGCCCTAGGATCTATGATTCCATGATCTCTTTCCTGAGATGTAATTGCCACTACTGAGCTCAGCATTAATTATACAAAGTTTCGTTATTCTTTCTGCAGTGCCTTACCTTTACCTACAATGAAGCTTATCTGCCATTTTTATGTTTATTCATTTTTTTAAAGTCCAGTTGGCTTGCAGCCAAGTTTTGCTTCAAAGGCGTTTGAGCAGCTGACCCTGTCTGGGGCCTTGGCTCTTGTGTTTTTCTGCTTTCCTGATGCTCTTGTTGCCTTTGCCCTCCTTGCTGACTAAACGGCAAGAGCTTAATTTCGTTTTTCATTTTCCCCTCCTGCTGCCTTGATACACCCCTGTTTACAAGCATTCCTTCTAAACTAAGCTAGTGGTGCTTTTGTCATCATTTATAATATGCTTACAAGACCATTTATAATAGGTGTGTGATGCCTGTCCTCCTAGCTAATCACTTAAAAGTTCTTGCAAGATTTTAGGTCTTTCCCATCAGATTATACACAGGTATAATCTGGTAATTCAGGTAAAAATACAGGAAAAGAGAGTTGACTTTTATGTCCAAGACACGTCTTTGTATTTAAAATTAGTGTATTGAGTACAAATCTGTTTTGAAATTAACTTATGGTAGGTATTTTTCAGTTTCTTCACAAGGACCTTTATCATTTTGTCTTCTGTATAATATAAAATGATTTTGAAGAGCATATCTGCTAATTATAGGAAAAACGCTGTTCTGGAGCCTCTTCACATCTTTGAGGGCCCAATGTGCTTGCATGGAGCTCTAGGGAAGGGACACAGACATGACAAGAATCTGTATGACCATTCAAAAATGTTTTGCTCTGTTCAAAGTACAAAAAGAGGATAAAAATTATTCAAACTTTTAAATTATATGTGAGTGCACGGTCCAGTCTTGTAATGTAGGTAAACAGCTTGTCTGAGATACAAGGCAGGAACTGCTTAACTGGAAGGCCTCTAAAATGTTTAGGTACATAAAATAAACACAAATAGAATACAGCTGTTTTAATGCAGAATAAACTTTAAAGAGAACCAGTAAAGGGCCCTCCAGTAAGGATGAAGGTCTAGGGATAAGATCATAAGAACACAGATGTCAGGCCAGAGACCCCTTCTCTTCTGCCCATGACAGTGGCCAGTGCCAGATATTTGGATAAGAGTATGGAAAGGACACAGAAGGATCCTTCATCCCAACATCTTGTCCCAGATTCTAGGAGTCATCTGTTCAAATAGTTCCTAAGAGGAGATTGCATACGCACCATTAAGGGCCCTTGGTGGACTTCTTTCAAATGTGCCTAATCTGTGTCTATATTTATATTCCAAGTTGCATAACTTGATTTCCTGTGCATTTAGACTTTCTGTTTGGTAATGTCAGTGACACCCCTTGGATTTGAGCTTCTCAAGGAGGGATGAGTACAAGTACAAGGTCCTTGCTGAATATGGTGCTGGAGATGCAATGGAGAAGAGATCACTTCCAGCTGGGAGTGAAGCAAGAAATAATACATTTATCAAATGCTAAAAACTACATGTGCTGTTGCATGACTTGCCTGGTTGTCCTTGGACCATTTCTGGTCTCCACAGGTGATGTGATAATGGCATCTCCTTTAACCTTATTCATGTTACTAGTTCTTGAGAGTAATTTGCTTTCTTGGTTTTTTTTCCAATTTAAGGCTGCCATAGCAACCTGCAGTTGGTAGGTGTTGAGATCTGAGTATGGGTCCATACCTTGGCAGCAGTGATGACACTAAACTGTCTATGCAAGAATGAGGACAGACTGACTGAAAGCTGAAAGCTGAGAGGTGGTGGACCTCTTGGTGTGTCTGGACACACTGGAAGACTGCAGATAGCAAGCTCTGACAGAAGTGCTCCTCTCCAGCAACAGCTATAATTCATCATGGAAGAATTGAGGAATGCAGAAATTGGCATCTTGGTCCTGGTCTGTCCTGGTGTTGCCATGAGGGGGCAGCTATCACCAATGGTCACCTCAGGCACCTGCCAACTTTTCCAGCTGTTAAGGCTAACCCCATATTCAACTTGGTGGAGTAACTTTGCTTGAGATGCTTTAGGCAGTATTGGAGACCAAGAATTTAAGAACCTTCAAGTATTTTCTTTTCATGAATCAGATGTCATCGGGCTCCCTAACCTAGAGTGATCTGCAATACAAACCTGTTTAAACTTCCAGGAGCTCATGGCTGTCTCAGAGAAGGATGCAGCGCAGCCACACAAGCTCAGCTCTCCCCCTGCTTCCCCGGTCACACCCTTTTGACCAGAAGAACTGAAATCACTGAGCCCACACACATCAAAAGGGGTCCTCGGGTGCTTGGATGTGCTCACACCTGGAGGTGCTCAAGCCAGATATCAACCCCGGGCACCCGGTGGGTTTCTTGGTGGCTCTCCATGTGGGTCTGGGGCAGGGCGGGGGGAGAAGTAAACAAGCGAGTGAACGCCCGCGCTTCGGTGCCAAGTTTCTTTTCTGCCAGAAAGGAAAGCGAAACCGAGAGATTCCCCGCGTCCCAACGATGCGGAGGGGACGGGACGGGGGCGGGGGACGGGACGACACGGCTCCGCATCGCTCTTAAATGCGGAGCGCTGGGCGCCTGGATTCAGCTGGGGAGCGGTGCCGAGCCCAGGCGGGTCGAGCGGAGCCGAACCGAGCCCAGGCGGGTCTAAGGGAACCGCAGTGCATCCCGTCCGGTCTCGCCGAGCCGAGACATGCCCCTGAGCGCACTGGTCCGCCTGGCGCTAGAACTGGCGCGGGCAGCGCTGGAGACACTGCGGGGGCGACTGGGCGCGTTGTGCTGGAGCCTGTCGCCCCTCTCCCTGTCCCTGCCTGGCTGGCGACGGATCTCGCCTCCCAGCCCCGCCGCCCCGACGGGCACCCGGCGGGAGGGGGAGTGGGAAGAGCCGTCTCCGACGCCCACCAGCGTCAATTACCACTTCACCCGGCAGTGCAACTACAAGTGCGGCTTCTGCTTCCACACGGCCAAGACCTCCTTCGTGCTGCCCCTGGAGGAAGCGAAGCGGGGGCTGGAGATGCTCAAAGAGGCGGGTGAGTCCCGTGTGGGAGCCGGGGCCGGGGAGATGCGCAGAGGCCGCGTCCCAGCGGGACCAAGCGGCGTCGAAGTTATCCCGGTAATTAGACAGCCGGGATCCCACGTCACATCACTGCGGTCGGGCACTGGCAGCAGGTAGAAGGAGAGGGGCAATAGGCAGGCAGAGGTTTACAGCATCTTTCCTTTTGTTCTTCTCTAGGAATGGAGAAAATAAACTTCTCGGGAGGAGAACCGTTTCTTCAGGACAGAGGCGAATTTGTAGGGCAACTGGTCCGGTTTTGCAAGCAGGAGTTGAAGCTACCGAGTGTCAGCATTGTGAGCAACGGCAGCCTGATTAGAGAACGGTGGTTCAAGAAGTACGGTAAGGAAAAGCCCCTTGCACAGGAGCGCTCGTTGGGTTTGGGAGCTTCCTCGGGGCAGCCTCTCCAAAAGATGGTTTTCAGTGTGAGCAGGAGACAGTTTGTTAGTGGTTCATTTACAGTAAACACAAACCAAACGTAAATACTAGCGAAAAACTGTTCATTATATGTTGTGAACATTGAGAATTTGTACTATTGCCTCTTTGATATAATAGTATAACAAAATAATAGTTCAGGCCGTCTCCATAATATTGGGGACACACACACAAAACATGTTTTAATGCCACTGTCACATCCCACTCTCAGGAAGATGGGAGGTAAGTGACTCAGATTCATCAATCCCTAACAGCACAGACTAAGGTGAGATAAATCTCAAGGTCCGTATACAAACTTTGATTAGTTTTTTAATATAGTATAGTTTTATATATATAGTCTTTTAATACAGATCTTAATAAGTCCATGATAATTGATTAAGTATATAACAAATTATGGCAAGGGGTGAGGTATGCATTGTGTTACTTAGCATGTTACTTATACAGCCACTTACAGCAAGTGGTACTTAAGGTCGTTACTTAACAGCTCTAAATGTTACTTAACAACTCTAAGAGAAATGAGAAACTCAGGAATAGAGAAAGGAAGAGATAGGTTAAAAAAAACAGAGATAAAAAGATCGCCCGTCTTGGTTCCATCATCTTTTCCAGGCAATCTCCCCAGGCACAGTCTTCTTTCTTGGGAAAAATCTTCTCAGGCACAATCTTCTTCTTTTTCACTCTCTATGGCCACTTGTTTCTCCCTTCTCTTTTCTGAATTAGCACAGTCCACCCCCCTTGCCAAGGACAGCCTCATCTTGGGTTTCTCCCTTCTCTCAGGTGATATGTAGCATGATTTGGGTGGAGAGACAAGTGCCACAGTCATATATGTTTAGCATTATCTCTTTAATCTTCATTAGTATATGCAGGAAAATGAGCTTTCATATGCATTTCATAATGAAGGAAAGGTCACTTACCAGACATGGAGAACTGGCAAGCTCATCACATGAGTGTCAGAACTATCTTGTCTCCACAAGACAGTCCTCCCACTGTTTTCCTGGAGCCTCTGAGCTCTTTGAATGTCAGCCTTGGATTATTTATTTCCTTGTGAGTGTTTGATAAATGCCGTTGAGGGCCTTCTACCCCCTGTCAGGGAATTTACAATTGCTGTGGCTTTTTTGGTTCATGTGATGACTTCCCAGAACTGTATTTGCATGGTACTTTTGTGGATCACGAGGAAGTGAAAGTGGGCAGAGTATTGACAGCTTTTAACTGAAGGACAGGATATTAATCAATTTTTAAAACTTGTTTTCAGGTGAATATTTAGACATCCTGGCAATTTCATGTGATAGTTTTGATGAGAATGTCAACGTTTTAATTGGCCGTGGTCAAGGAAAGAAGAACCATGTAGAAAATCTGCATAAACTGAGACAGTGGTGCCGAGAGTATGCTGTTGCTTTCAAAATAAATTCAGTGATCAACAGATTTAATGTTGAGGAAGATATGAATGAGCAGATCAAGGCACTCAACCCTGTGCGCTGGAAGGTAAGAAGGTGGTGTACACCACAGGTTTCCTGTTCAGAGAAAAGTAATGATGAAATTCAGGAGATGTCTGAACCTGTAATGACTTCGGTCAGATCTCCACTTCCAGCTTGGGTTAGCGTTAGTGGACTTCTTGTCAGCACTACACGGTCAAGGTATCAGCATACATAGATGTATTTTCTTTACAATATTAAAAGTAAGATTGAAAGGTTTTAACATCTGAAAATATGTCGTGGTGTTGAGAAAATTAGGAAAAGTTAGTGTGCAATGATATACTAGAGTTAGTATATCAGCAATATGTAAGCGTACATTAGACATTAATGGTCTGTTATAGGGTATTAGTGCTTAGTGTGTATATATCATATTTTCTACTAAAAGTGTATGAAATACATTATGTCATCAGTTTGGAAATGGGTAGAGATAATGTAACTTATAAATATAGGAGAACTTTCCATTATTTGCTTTATGGAAGATGGTGTATATGCATGATTTCCCAGAAAACAAAAAACCACTGTGAAACCTTGGTCCTACTAAATGAGTGTAAGGGGAATGTGACATACATTTTAATATTTTGTCAAGCTTCTTGGGCTATTTTTTTACTGGGATTACAGGACACATTGATGGCAAAGTCATCTTTTTTCCCCGCAAAGTCTGAATGTAGTTGAGGACTTGGCCATTAGAAGGAGGCCGTTAAGTGGACAAGCTATTGCATTATGTTTCTGGGGAGTCTTCTCTATCTTTTTTCTATGACTGCCTGAACCTAGTTAAACTTGCAGTCACAAACCAGGTTAAAATACAGATTGACTTGATACGTCTGCATTGTACACAGCACTTACTGGCATTTATAATACAGCCATACTATTTGAGGTCCAATCAAAAGTTAATTTGAGCTTTTATTATCTGTGCCCTTATTAAGACCAGATAAGTTAGGATTCCTGTGGAAACCTGGACAGGAACCATGACTGTATAATTACATTTAGAACTATGTAATTTTAGTTTGCTAAAAATAAACCTTCACTGTGCCCTTCATATAATATTCACTTGTCACAATTTGTGTCAGTGTGGCTCCACTGACAGAAAAATTAAAGACATCGGTACTGAGACAACTGAAGATTTTGTCATGGTGACAGCATCTTATATTAAAAAGTGAAAACATGAAATCTTAACGAAGTGTCTTTTGTCTTCAGGTATTCCAGTGCCTGCTCATTGAAGGGGAGAACAGTGGTGAGGATGCCCTGAGAGAAGCAGAGAAATTTGTTATCAGTGATGAAGACTTTGAACAATTCCTGGATCGCCACAAAGATGTCTCCTGTTTGGTACCAGAATCTAATCAGAAGGTAAAATTGAAACTGTCCTTTTGTAACTTTATTTTGAAATATAGTTGGAAAGATGGAAAAGAACTAGAAGCTTTCATGGCAATTAACACTTTCCCCATTAGTATTGGCTTCAAAGAGGTACAGTACAACTTTGTCAGCTACTGGTTTTGCCATGGTGGAAGCCATAGGTTTTATTGGTGGAAGCCAAGGTTTTTAATTTTCTTTAAGGCTTTTTATTGAGCATGAAGTTATTAACAGAAAAATAAATATTCGTTGATCCCAAGCCTGTGGAAAACAGGGGAGTCCTCTCACAGTGTCATCACACAGAATCACACAGAATCTTCTAGGTTGGAAGAGACCTTAAA
>BJBW01014900.1:13906-45503 GCA_004320125.1 Scolopax mira
TTCCTAATATCCAGCCTGAACCTCCCCTGGCGTAACTTGAGGCCAGTAACTTGAGGTCATGTGGGCCTCTTGCTCAGTGGATGGATAAAGTATCAGTACAGAAGCTGGAGAAACTTGAGTTTTCCATAGCTGAGTGGAGGACTCTAAACCATAATTAAGCCCTTTGGAACTGTATAGCCCTTCCCCACCAGGGCACAAGAACTTGCTAAGGCTTAGCTAAGGCTAAGGCTAAGGAATATTAATATAGACACACTTTATACTCTAAGCATAGTTTCCTAACATTCACTATGATGTTTTGCTATGGCAATGTCATCAACCTAATGAAATAATATACCATCCCAGTCAGCATTATATTGGGTATTGAGGAACTAGTATTTTTGCCTGACACGTCTTACTAGGTACTCCCTGCCACAATAAAGTTGCATTTTCAACATTGTCTATTTGAACTCTCTTGGATTGCACATTCGGTCTCTAGTCATGGGGAGACTCTGTGCTGCTGCAGAGCCCACCAGTTCAGTTCATGAGCAAATATATCTTATTTCAGTTGTTGATGTATTTATTGGTGCTGACCTGAGAGCTTTTTGAGCTGGAAGAACACCTTTGTCTGCTGGAGTTATTATACCCCAGCTTAAAAGGTCATGTCATTGCTTGGAAAATGACATAATCATTCCAATATGCAAAACAGTGTAAGTTCTCCTGGTGTAGAAGTTACTAGAAAACTTGGATATTATTTAAAACACCTTTATCCACTTGGGCACCCATATTTTAATTAGACACTTGAGAGGTCATATTCCAAAAATTACTGGTTTATTCATGCATTAAGTCATGCTAGTAATCCTGTTATTTATCTCTATAAATTTGATCCAAGCTCACTGGAATAGTGGTAAGACACTACCTATCCCAAAAGATTTGGACCGGGCTTTGAAAGAATAGTTGTTTGGTTTTGTCCTTGGTTTTTCGTGGGAATGGAATTTTGGTTTGGATATTAATTTAGCTTTTTCTTTTGATCTGTTACAGATGAGGGATTCGTACCTCATTCTGGACGAATATGTAAGTCTTTGTTTGATACTTGGAATTTATCTACTAATATAAGTATGTATACAACAGTGATAACTAGTTCTATTTATTGTGAATTCTATAAACTAATTTTATGATGTAGCACAAGAAACAGATGTAATTTTTCCCATCAAACATACTGAGATTTGAATTTAAGGAGAACCTAATTTGAACCTAAGGAGAAATTGCCATCAGGTTGCATGCATGATCACAGCTTCATGAATCTTAAAGAACAGATGTGCATCTTTGCAGGACGTCTTTGCTGTTTTAATTTAATTCAAAAATCCAGAACTTGAAAGTTAAGTTTCAAAGAGCCTACTTAGTTTACATGGAGCTGAAAAGCAAACATTTGATCTTCAGGAATTATGGCATGGCCTTCTTCCTGATAAGATGTGTCAGTATGTCTAGTTATGAGCTTCTAAGGCTCCTAAGGACTACAGTGAAACTGTTCATGCACTTACATAGGCTTTTATGGGATTAGCTATGCAATTTGTCTTATTCTGTAGAAAACAGAAGCTTTTAAAAATTGACTTTCTAATCTCTTACCTATTGATGTTCCAGATGCGTTTTCTAAACTGTAGAAATGGACGGAAGGAGCCTTCCAAGTCTATCCTAGATGTTGGCGTGGAAGCAGCCATAAAATTCAGCGGATTTGATGAGACCATGTTCCTAAAACGAGGAGGAAAATATGTGTGGAGTAAATCAGACATGAAACTGGACTGGTAACTCAATATACTGAGTTAGTATATTGAGTATTATGTAAAGAAAATGGTTGTGGGTATATATGTGCATATATATATATATATATATGTATCTAATGCTTTTAACTATAGTTGGTATATTATACAGATTGATGTTCAGTATAACTCTGTATGTGAATATGTTAAATGTTTTTAGAAAGTAGATTATGTTCCTATGTATAGTTTGGTTGAACATTACCAAGCACCTTCATAGCCTTCATATAAATAGGTCTCTGAAATCAATTTTCTAGTCCATTGTATGAAGGACTTAAAAGCAAACTGTAAATACAGTATCACACAGGAAGCAGTTTTAAGAGTATACATTCCTATGGAAAGATGGATTGCAGTTCCTCGCTCCATCACAAGAGGGCCAGCTGGCAGGCCTGGGAATTAGCCCCTGCCTTTTTCAGGGCTAATAGAAGGTCAGAAGTGAGGAATTAGTGTCTGTATTAATATATTTAAAAGGAAATCAAGATAAAAAACTAGCAATTTTCATCCTTTAAGACTTAAATGTAAAAGCGTCTGTTGTTCCTCTCCTCCATATACACACATGGTATTTGCAAAAAACGTTGGGCGATGTAATTTTCTGTGAAAACGCATTTTTAGTCATGAAAAAATATTATATTTATCCTAAAACATAAAAGTGCATTTTACCCAATGATGGGCAACTTCTTATTTCACATTGGCAATGACCTTTTAGTTCTAACAAATATTTACAGTGAAAATAGTATTTGTATTTTATGCATATCTTCCTTAATTTTCATTTTATATGCAAATATTGATTTAAAATTTAAAAGAAATTTTTCTGTCCCCATACATAGATTCCTTCTGAAACTAATTAATACTATGTAGCACACCTAATATGTATCTTCTGTTTATATTGTGTTATTCACATGCTATGTGAATAATATGTTATTCACTATGTTCAGTACTATGTTATTCATATTATTTTCATAACTTTTGGTTTTTTTAATTTTCATATATCATGTAACCTTGTGTTAAAGGTTGCTTGGCTCAGTAATCATTCTTTCTTGCTGGTTACAAACATACAGATATTAAATTAAACTAATCGGGTTTTGTGATAGCTGTCTCAAAATCTGAGCTGGCAGCATCAACATAAAATAGAGAAAAGTCAACAACCCCTGCAAAAACAGTAATCTAATATGCTGCCCTTGTTGGTTTTCTGGCAATTTTTATGGCTTTAAAGTTACAGTTTTCCAAATTTAACTAGTCCCATCCACCGCAAAGCTCTCTACAAAGGGCACAGGGATGAGCATTGAAAAAAGCAGAAATAATCTGGCTCTACCCTGCCTTACTGCCCATTGAACTCAATGCCCGCGCTGTCTCACACGTTTAAATATTTGCAGCAGCTGGGAGACAGCAAGCATTAAATGTGCCATGTAGAAAAAGTGATGCCTTCTTTCCTTTTCCTGCTAATGCTACTTGATTCTTCTAAAGAGTTTGTCAAGATAAATACTATGTGTTCACCTAATGCGCTTTCAAAGTTGAAGGAGAAAGCGCCTAAGTAGGAGATGCAAATTCAGAATAAAGGAAGGTACATCTCTGAATGCACTGTGAAAATGTTTCTATTTATAATTCCTTCAGTTGCTATTTTTACTATGCTAACTGTAAATAGACTGTCTCAGTGGTGCTCTTTTGTCTCTTTGTATTTTGCATTTTGCAATCACAACACTTCCTAGACGCTTACATTTCAGTATTATTTTTTCCCCTTGCATTAATACCAAGTGACATTTAAAACGTGGCCCACACACATTAACCCCACAGTCTTTTGGCAGCGGTCTCGCTGGCCTCGGCTGGAGTTCTGCCGGAGCAGCAACTATGGGCAGCCCAAATTTATGTAACTGTGGGGTTTGGCTTCCTCTGCGTTCCTCTTGCTCAGATGTTAAATCTACCCTCATCCTCAGCATCTACACTGCGTAAGAGAAAAGAAGCATTTCTCCTGTGCTGCTGGCCCAGTCCCAGCCTGGGGAAAGATTTAGTGCATCAATGTACCACTAAATCTACTAGCTTGCTGCTTCTGCAGAAAATGCCAGCTGTATCACAGCACGCAGATGTGAGGTGCACAAGCTCCCATTCAGATCCAGAAATACTGTTATTCTTTGTATTTTACTCTGTAAATAGCTATTCTTTTGCTGCAAGAGATCCTTTGTGCCTATGGAGGAAGCTGCAGGATAAACAGAACTAGAGTTTTTGAAAATGTGAAAATCCAGTAATGTGAAGCCATTGAAGATGGCTTTTATCAGAAAGTTCTAATTTCACATCTTCTTAAAATCTTAAGGATTTTATATTGCCTCTTGCTACCATACATAATTAAGGAAAGGCTTCTGCTCTGTATGATACTCTTTTCCAAAGGAAATGCCAATTCTGTAAATTGGAAATGAAGAATTTGACATAACACACTTTGACAGAAAATAATTAAAGAATAGCTATTGGTATTTTTATATGCAAAATTCATTTTTGCGTAAAATCTCTAAATATTTTTTTTCTATAGCTTGATTAATCTGCTTTTTTTTTTTTTTTTTTAAATCTATAAGAGAGTTCACATTGGACCAAAAATGGACTTCAGGATTTCATTCTGTAGTTGGGCCTAACTTTCAGCATGGGACTATAAAAATAATACTGAATTCAACAGGGCTACTCCTTGTCTTAGAGATTGCATGCACATTGTGTCACTGAATCAGGATTTAAGTCCTGTAAACACAAATATTCTTAATTGTATTTTCATGTGTAATCTCGTAGTACTGAAGCTAAGCACTTGCTAAAGATGCTGAATTGGGAAGGAACTTGCACTGTAGTTTACCAGTATTATGCAGCTGCTCATATTTGTAAAATTTGTAGAGAATGAGGTTTGAGAGATTGAGTTACTTCACTAAAAATCATGATGTATATACTTTGAGTAATGAATACAACAGTCATTTAAAATGCATTTTAAGATGCCCTCTTTTGAGTGTGAAGGATGCTTGATATATTTGAACGCTACAAATGATGACTTTTTAAATGATACTGTCACATAATTAGTGCCAAATATTTCATCTGTGTTGCGCATATCAATAAATGTTTCTATTTTCTTAAGTTTGGCTGCAATTTCTTTTTTTTTTTTTAAAATATAACTCGGAGCCATAATAGCTGAACGTGTGATTGTGTTCACAAGAGTGCTGTAATTCTGGATGAGATCTGTTTTTAGCGCGGTGGGCTGCTTGCACGGTGCCAAGGGCAGCATCTAGGCCAAAACGGAGAACAATAGTGACGATTCTCCTTGTGATGAAAAACATTTGCTCCGTGCTTGAGCAGACTGGCCTGTGCTGGGAGACTTCGGCAAAACCACCTTGTGCTGTTCAGATGACAGCCGTTACAAAAGACACAACCACCCATAAACATCTGAGGAGAAAGCAAGATTATCTTCTCTTACGGTTAATAAGAGAGAAAAGCTGGTTGGTTTAGATGAGTAAAGATAAGCAGCTTCTCGAGCTCACCTCCTCATCTTCAGGCTGCAGTAGGAGCTCCTGTACCAGACAACCTGAAATGGAGCTTTTCGCAGTAACTGGTTGCGTGTGTGTATGGGGGGAAGGTTTTGTATGCACACACACACATACACCCTCCCCGTCCCCAGCCTTCCTTGGCCTTTGTCAGTGTTTTTCCCCGCGTATCCCAGTGGAGCGGAGGTGCCCAGGGGCTGAGCTGCAGCCAGATGTTCTGTGTCTCCTTCCCCGACCCCGCCGCCCCCCGCAAGGTGCCCCCCCCCCCGCTGTCGGGTCACCCCGCGGCAGCTCGGCCGAGGGCACAGGCTGCCTCTTGCTAAACCCACCCCGCAGCTTCCGTTCACCGCTCTGGCTCGGTGTTTTCCCATGCGTGCCTGGCGGAAGAAAGCCGGTCCTTGCTCCATACACAAACCAACAACAGGAAAGCAGCTGTTTTTGCTGAACGGTGCTTACGGAAGAGCCGCGACCCTCACCGTTTCCTTACATTGCCCTTCTTCCCTGCGTGCCCTCCTCTGTACAACCGATCCCCTACACACACACTCCTTGTTCCTCTCCTGCCGCTGGATGCCCTGCTGGGCGGCCCACACCCGAGATGTGATTCCTTTAAAAAAAATAACATTAAATTACGGGGGAAACCTCAAAGAGTATTTTTAAAAAATGAAATATGGGGGGAAACCATAACAAAAATATATTAAAATAGATGTTGAAATATGGGGAAACCGGCAGCACAGCACGCCCAGAGCCGCGGCTGGCAGCCGGGCCGGGATCACTCCCAGCACTTCCAGGCGGGAAATCCCCGCGGCCGCGGGGCCGGGCAGCGCCTCCCGCCGCCGCCAGGGGGGGCCGCTGGGCGGGGCGGCCACTTCAAAGCGGGTGGCGGCGGCGGCGGCGCGGCGGTTAATGGCGCCCGCTTTCACCCCACCCTCCTTCTCCTCCGCCTCCTCCGCCGGAGAAAAGCCCGGGAGCGGCGCCTGCCGCGCACACTCCGGCTCCGCGGCTGACGGCGCTGTGGGGGGCGGAGACCATGCTTGCGGCGGCGGTGCCCTGCCGCGGCTCCGCGGGATAGCGCGGGGGCGCCGCGCACCTTCCGCGGGCCGCCCTGCGCCGGTGGAGGCTGGAGCGGCGGGGTAAGGCGTCCTGGGGGAGGCGGGAATACCCCCGCCGCAGGTGGGCAGGGAGTGTCCTCACTCCCCGGTGGGGCGGTGGGAGGCGGCGCCGGGCACCCGCATCCCCTTATGTAAAGGGCTCTGCCCGCGCTTTGAGGCGCACGTGGCCGTCGTCGGGCTGCGGGCCTCATCCGCGGGGTGCCGTGAGGGTAGAACCAGCCTTATTCCCGCCGCCGGTGGCTCTCTGCCCCCGGCCCCCGCCGCCAGACCGCTGCGGTGGGCGCTCCTTGTCCGGTGAGGGGGTGTTTCGGGAGCGGTGTCGGCTGTGAGGGGGTACGGCTGGGCGCGGGGCGGTGCAGCGCAGCTGTTGTCGGTTCCCGGGACCCGCGTGTCCTCCGCTCGGCGATTCCCGTGCGTGAGGTGAAGCTGCTGGGACCAGCCCGGAGGAGTGCCATAGCGCGCTTCCAGGGGCTGAAAAAATAATAAATAAAGGGGCATGTGGGTCGGCATCCACCGCCGAAGCCCTCGGGCACAGGCGAAGTGTGGCGTTTGGAGAGACATTGTCTGCTTTGGGTTACAAGGGTGGGGAAAAGTAAGAGTGAGACTTTTTTTTTTTCCCCATGCTTGTATTTCTTTTCTTCCCTCACTGCGCTTAAAAGATGCTACCGTTGACTTCTTTTTTGAGATATTGGAAGAAGCCATATATATGATCATGAGGTTGCCTCCTGCCCCCCCTACTCCCCTCAATCTCCAGTGCCTTTTTAAATCGAGGGTATCTCACTCCTGAAAAATCGGGCCTTGCTTCGCTCTGTTTTTATTGCTGCTGAGGAACTGGAACAGTCAGAATCAATGGGACGGGCTGTTTGAATTTCCACTGTATTCTTGGAAATACTATAATTTCTGCCCTGGAACATATTATTCCCTGTTCTACAACAAGCCTGAGGGGTGATTTATAAATAGATCCGTTTGTTTATGTCGTTCCCGCGTAGCCAAACAACTGTTTACATTGTGAAAGAGATTGCTTCATTTCACATCAGCTTATCGGTGCTGACCCCGGGGTGGCCACGGCTGAAGCTACAGTGTTCTTGGGCAGAGGCTGCTGGAGGGGTGGCATCAGGAGTTTGGAGTTGAACTCCTGGTTGCTGGCCTTTCTGTTTGTTTTTGTGCCCCTCCTCTAGAGGTGAGGTGTACTAAAGGGGTTAGCGGAGTGGGGAGAAGGGCTGTGCGGGGATGTGGTGTGCCTTTAAAGAAACTGATCTGTGCCTTTAAAGAAACTGCTCTGTTTATATTTAAGATGGGACTTTACAGCGTGGGAGAATCTGAGTTACCATCCCCTCAGTTAGGTAATGTTAGGACATCGATCAAGGTAACCCGACTTGAAGTTTGTGAAATACTTGACAGAAGCAAGATCCAGTGAGGGAAAAATTAGGAGCAGGGGAGAGAGGGGAAAGCATTGCTTTTGCTCAGGTATTGCTTGAAAAATGCAGAGCTTTTTTTCACAATTAAGTTTTATTTCTTTACCCCTCCTTTTCCTGGCCATCGTGTTACATTATCCTCTTGTGCAATCTGTATATTCTTCTTGAGGGGGAGAAACCATCTGTGATGGAAACATCCGTCACTGTACTCGTATTTCAATCTGATACAGCTACCTCGAATGAAACATCTCTTAAGTAAAGTAAAGTTAAGTGTAGCATTGTGACTTATCTTCACTTACACTCTGTTTTTCTTTCATATTTCACTATTTTGAGGCACTACGTTTTTTTGGGAAAAAAAAAGACTATGTATTTGTTTAAATGCTTTTGTTTCTAACATTTTTTTCTAGTACTACATTCTAAGTCTTTGTCATATTTTCTGTGGTGGTTTGTTTTTTTTTTTCCTATAACTTCTGACAACTTTCCTTTCTGTTAAGCCAAAGGACAAGGCTACTGTCTTAACCGTGAGTTTTGGCTGCAATGCCATACTGAGGGTATGAATGGCTTCAGTGTATCTGCTGTATTTACAAGAATGTTCTCATAGGCTGGCAGAAAATTGTTGTTTGCCCTCCCAGTGCTGATTCAGGGAAAAAGAACAACTCCGATGATCCCGCAGTTTGGTCTGTGCATGTAGACCCTCTCTCTCTGAGGGTCCTGAATGGAGCAAGGGAATCCGTGCCTGTTATATTTCTGACAGTGTTTCCTGTGGAGCTGTGTTAATAGTTAGGCAGTTGAGTTACTAGTCTGTGGTTTGATTAGGAGATTTGTTTTTTAATTGCATTCTGTTTTGTCTTGAGTTACGAAAAGGAAATGGAAAACAACTACAAACTAACCCACCACTCTGTTTGAATGGTTTAGCAATTCTGTTGTGTCTCACATAGGGCTGTGTTCAACTGTTCTTTTTATAAGCCAGGACCCTTTTCTATTCTGCTTTGTATAAAACAGCTCATAATGTTCATCCTTCCCTGGCCTTTTGAAGGAAATCAGGCAAAAAGATCATAACGGTAACTTCTATTTTTCACTTCTGATGGCTGGGAGGAGCTGTTGAAGATGCTTCTTTGGCTGCATGCTTCAGAGTAATGGGGATGATTTTTCTATTTCATAATCAGATCAGAAATGCTTACAGCTCTTCTGCATATGCTGTCAGTGAATACTGGAGCTGGCGGTGCTAGTACGAAACGGATTTTCAAATAGCTTGATTGTTTGCTGATGGTTGCTATTTGTGGTGGTGACACTTAGTGTCCTTCCTCAAAAAGACTGAGGAAAATGAGGAACAGAGAAAGTGAACCAATGTGTCTGGTAGATTTAATTACTGTGAGGAAAGAAATTCTCATCAGATGGTTCTACTCTTGGCAAGACAAGGTTATTTCCTTTTCATAGCATCATTTCCATCTTTTCATTGAAAGAATAGCAAGTGAGTGGTAGCTTGTTGCTTTGGAATTCTTTGCTGCTGTCTCCCTGGTACCACTATGATAGATTAACGCAACTGCATCCTGTTTGTGTTGAATGGAAAGGACTTACGGTTGAAGAAATGGCCTAAAGCTCACTTAAATGTAAGCATTTTCTGCCATATGATATCCAAAGGATCATCTGAATTGAAGATGGGTCTTGCAGTTTTTCTGGAAAATAATAGATTCTGATTTAGCAGATTCAGGCATAATTTTTTTCACTATATAAAAGTGCTCAACTTTGTATTGATCATACCTTTGCTTGTGAATAGCCATGTTCTAGACTTTTGGGGTCTTTAGGTTTACTCTTGATTTCACTTGGAAATTATACTGACTGTTCTGTTTCTGGAGTATTGGGGTTATTTCCTGTTATCATAAAACTCTACTACGAATTTGAGCAATCTGTGACAGCTATCACTGTGGTTCTTGGAGATGGTTTCAGCTGACCTGCCTTCCTCCCAGCTCCAGCCTCTAGTAAATAGGTCATCTGCAGCATAAGAATTAGTTAAAACCTGACAACTGTTGTGCACATCCACTGTGGAAGAGACTTATATTTAGCTAGTGAGGAATATGAAGATGAATTTAGGAAATATATTAACTCAACAATCCATTATTGGCCCACCATAATCTGTTATGTGGTCATCTTCCTATGCTAATTACTTCTGCTGTTGCTGTTGCAAGTCTGCTTCATGTTTTAATGCTGGTGAAGATCCATTGTGAGAACCATGTGTGGACTTCCTTCATCTCACAGACTTTAATCTCCTCTTACATGTAGTTATGTTTGTCTATACATATATAAAATATAACATTTTTATATATAATGTTGTATCTGTATATCTAGAATCTAGTCTTGAATTTCTTTAAACAATGTCTGTTAAGGGACAGACCTGGCAGAATTGTCCGAAGCGATTGCATAGTGTCCCACCCACATTGGTTTCCTGAAGTTAGTATAACTTCTGGTGTCTTTCTCATCACATTGCCCTTGAGGTATATCCTTTCTAGATTTGGGTATGCTGATAATGAAGCTTTTATTTTGTTGAGCAATGCAGACCCAGAATAGCTGCCTCTTGTTGCAGGTAGTTGGTATTCACAGACTGTCAGACACATACAGCCTGTTCATGGTGGGGCAGCAGAAGTGTCAAAGAAGCCAGGCTATCACTGATCATAGAATTGCAGAATGGCTTGGGTTGGAAGAGACCTTCAAAGATCATCTAGTCTAACCCCCATGCCATGGATAGGGACCTCTTTCGGTAGATGAGGTTGCTCAGCCCTATCCAACCTGGCCTTGAATACCTCCAGGAATGGGGTATCCACAACTTCTCTGAGCAACCTGTTGCATTGGATCACCACCTTCACAGTAAAGAATTTCTTCCTAAGGTGGAGTCTAAATTTCCCTTCTTTCACTTTAAAACTGTTACCCCTTGTCCTGTTGCTACATGCCCTTTTAAAAAGACCCTCCCCAGCTTTCTTGTAGGCCCCCTTTAGGTACTGGAAGTGCTTTATAAGTTCTCCCTGGAGCCTTTTCTTCTCCAGGCTGATCAACCCCCAACTCTGTCAGGCTGCCTGCATAGGAGAGATGCTCCAGCCTTCTGATTATCTTTGTGGCCTCCAACAGGTCCATGTCCTTCTGATGTTGGAGGCCCCAGAGCTGGATGTACCACTCCAGGTGGGGTCTCACCAGAGCAGAGTAGAGGGGCAGCATCACCTCCTTCAAACTGCTGGTTATGCTGCTTTTGATGCAGCCCAGGATGTGGTTGGCTTTCTGGCTTGCCAGCACACATTGCTGGCTCATGTTGAGCTTCTCCTCAACCAACATCCCCAAGTCTTTCTTTTCAGGCTTGCTCTCAATCCATTGTCCACCCATCCTGTGTTTGCGGGTGTTTCATTGAACACTTCCAATGGTGAGGAACCTATTTTTTTTGGTGTTTATAAGGATCTTTCTGGCAGATCAGTCTTTCTGTTACTGCTGTAGATGAGAGTGCTGGATGACTGCTGAAGCTATACATGCAGCATGATCTGCAGGGTAGGTCAAGATGGTGGCCCTGAGCCTGCAGTCCAGCCAGACACTCTTGCTTGAAGGACTTCTGAGAAAGACTTCCGAGTGTTACTGAACTCTGATTTTTTTCCTTCTGAAGGAAACATTTTTTCCTTCGTCTCTGTATACTCATGGTAGGAAATGCATCCATCCAGATGGAATGAGAGCGATGCTTTGTGCACTGGAGACATGAACCTGACCACACAAGTCAGTCTTGTAACAGCCACTGTGAATTCAAGACCAATCTATCTACAGTCAGTGTACAGGTATATTTAGCCTGGTTTTCTGAGAAAATGGAGATTATGTGCAATTCTCTGTGAATGTCTGTCTTTTGCTCTTGCTTTTAATAGCTTTTAAACCTTTTGACCAATTCTAGTTGCATTTGTGAGAGGGGCAGAAGTTTATCTCCAATAAACCTACAATTTTTCTGGCCGGAGGCAGGCTAGGCAGATGGGAAGATCCCTGCTGAAGCAGATAGTGCAGTCTGAACCCTTCCTACCGCTGTAACATGCTTTCCTAGGAAACTGGATTTTGCTGGCGCATTTGCTTGCAAATCAACTTGTATTGTGCTCCTAATTTTTTTTTGACTTTATCTCAAATGAGACTGTTACTTCCTCTTTGGATATTTCTGTAACAGTTTTGAATGTGGTGGAAAAGCAGGTGTTCAGTTGTTATCCCCCGATAGCTTTATAATACTGCAGAAAGTGCATGATGAGGAAAAAGAGGCTTTTCCGTTTTTTAAACGCTATATTATAATACTATTACTCGTATATTAAAATAATTTGCTGCTTACGTGAATTCCCTTCTGTTAAAAATAATTATTTTGTCTCTCTTCTTTCTTTTATTAATTTTGGCTTGTAATAGCAATTCTTTAGAGACCCAGAAACTTTCAGGATTCTTGTAGTTGTCTTTTATAAAGATTGTTCCTTGAATGGAGTATGTTACTTGATGGGACACAAACTGAAGCAATTCAGTCTTTTATCCATGTTTCAATTAGCTGATAACTCTTGCACGCTGATATACATTGAATACATCTATGGTCTTCTGTTTGTTTCTTCATGATGATTTGATTAATGGTGTACCATTATCTTCCTTCATGTATAATGTATTTCTTGTCATGCGTTTGGAGTCAGAGGAGTAAGAAAAAAAAAAATCTTTAGTTTAATTATGCATTACTTTTACCTTTGTGTACTGCTATTTCTTACCTCTGTAGAAAAAGTGATGACCAAATGTACATGTTGAGGATCTGTGTTAGATTTGTGGAGAGGCATTCTACATCTAAATTTTTTTAAAACACCACAACTTTAAAGCTCTCCAGTCTTTTTTCCCTGGTGCTCTTTGCACATCAGGTATTTGTTGGCTTCTTAGATTTTGAAAGGTTTGCAGCTGACACTTCTTTCTAAGTTAAATTATTAGGTTATGCTTGTGTCAGTCTTTGTTTCCTAGTTGTGTGTGTAGCTTTCCAGCAAAGATGAAGAGATGACATCCACTGGGCTTCCCTAGCTACAGCTGGAAAGCTGGGAGATGTGGGATAACCAAGGTCACTGCTGCAGGATGTGTGTGCCAGGTCGGAGGAGGTGTTGGTGCCTGTTACACCTTGAGGTTTGGTCTCAGCTGATCCCCAGGGCCAGACTCGCTGGCTGTGCAGGCAGGAAGACTGCAGGTGTGCTGTAGAGGCTGCCTGAGAGGATGCAAGAGATAGATCAAGGTGACAACTTTGTGTGGAGCAGGCATGTCAGGAGTCTGCTGGGTTCCGACTTCTTCCTAAGACCAAACTGGGGTCATACAGCCTTTGTGCCTCAGGTAAGCTGCAGGTAAAATAGACCGGGCATCTCTTCCTATTAGTTACTGAGAGGTGAAATCTGTAAAGGCTGTTAAGCGCAGCGTGGTGGTGGTGAACTTTGTAGTTGCTCCAAGTGTTGACGTCGACCACTTCCTAAGGGTGCGGTATGTATTATCTCAACTGCATCTCTGATGGTAAACAGTTAAAAGCCTGTGGGTTCATGGCTTTTCATTCCTTCATACTCACCTGCAGGGCACAAGCTTATCTCAGGGCTCCAAGCTAGTTTGTTTTTCTTTATCTTGTGACATGACAGTCCCTGGCCTTGGGCAATGTTACGCTAAGAGCATTTGTGCCGTGAGAGGCTTGCACTACACAGTGCTGCTGACCCTGGCACTTGTCCATGCTGTTGTTGGCTCCCATGTGTCTGTCTGTGCCCTGTGCTTTGGATCCGTGTGGCTCTGAGGAAATTGTTGTCCACAGTGTGAGTTCACCGTTCCTCTCCTCTGCAGTTTCTTGCCTCCGCAGCTCCCCTGAGCAAATGCCACCAGGGCTTGGCTTGCATTGAGTCAATGCCATCACTGGGCACCAGTCATGGTGGTGTTCAGAATATGTAACTGCTCATACTTACCTTCTTCCTTCCATGATGCAATGTCTCACTGGAGCAGCAGCATCAGCCACATACTTTGCATGGATTTATGTCTGGAAATCCATTCTCAAATATTTTAGTAGTGACTGTTATTGAGGGTAAAATGTATAGTTCTTGCTTGTTTTGCTGTCCCCTCTGCATCTATGAAGAGGCATTAGTTGGGTCATAACCCACTTATCTCTCATCTCTTGTTCCAGGTTAATGTAGCCTTTGAAAAAATCTCAACTTCAGAGGGAGCAGCAATATAGTTCTAGCTTCAGATCACGTTAGATACTTAGCTTAAAATCAAGTTATGACAATTCCTTAGACAACTCGTAAATCCAAGGAGTGTGATAGTCTTTTGAGCAAACTGTCAGTGCTAAATATTTTCACCAGTCATTTCACATTTCCATTAGCTCTTTAAACAGCTGAAGCTCACAGATTTGAATGAAACATAATGCTGTATCTTCTGTTTTTTCATTTAAGACTACTGCTATGAAGCTTTATTATCGTTACAAGTAAACGTGTTTTCAGGGACTGCTCTTTCTTGAGATGATCACTGGTTTGTTTTCCCTTATGTAAAAGGTCAGCATGGGTTTTAGGGGTTTCTTTGGTTTGATTCTCTTCTCTTCCACGATTCTACTTTCATGGTCTCCAGACTGATACAGGCCCAATCCTTTTTACTTTCATTAATGGGAATCATTGATTTTTGGATGGGCTGATTCAACATAGCTGCCAATATAGGGAGGAATCAAACCATCATGTCCCCTCGTTGTACTAATAATAGTGATGAACTGTTTTTTTCTGTCAGGCAATACTGCTTCTAGTGGCAGCTTCAGGAGGGATTGTTGAAAGGGCAGCAGGGTCATTCAGGAGCTCAGCTTTTACCTCTCCCCTTAGTGTCTTTTCTCATACAGTTTCATTTCTTACCCTGTGAGACTGAAACAGTCTTTTTATTGCATTTTTCTCACTGTGAGAGATCTTGATCTGTGGAAGAAGGGTGAAAATGATGCTTTTTTTTTGGGGGGGGAGGAAGGGGGGAAGTTCCTAAAGCAATTAAGAAAACACAGTTTTTGTGTTACCCTGGACACAATGCTACTAAAATTACAAGGTAGAGAGTGCCAGGGTAAAAGAATATATGGATATGCGCATAAGGATGTCCTATCAAAATTGCCTCAACTAACATGAAAATCTATTTGTCTTTTCAATACCAAGGGAGCTTTCATACAATTCCCTTAACATGGGTCATATGGGAATTGTCCAGCCCTACTGGTTATGGAGGTTTTCAAGAATTCTGGAGTTTGATATGAAACAGGAAATTCTTGTTTTCTTCATGCCCCCAAAAAACCCCAACAACAAAAAATGCAACCCCACAAAACTGTACAGTTAAAGAAACTTAAGGGAAGTGGGCTTAAATGAAAGACAGTAGAAATATGTCCAATTACAGCAAGGTTGGATCTTCTCTAGTTCAAAGATTTCTGATAAATGTTTTATGGACTCTCGTTTTTGCTTCCTTAATGTTTGCCAATTATGCTAAAAAGCTGTTAATCTTGAGGGGGGGAGGAAGGGAGGAAAGGGAGAGGGTCTGAAGCAACCCTAGAAAATAACTTTTAAGTAAAGTACAACTTAGGGCTGCTATTCCTGAAGCAGTTCTCTGTTTGCCGGTGTAACTGCCTGCCTAACTGCAAGGCCTGTGTAAAAATGCTAGGAAGCCAAAATGGCCCGTTGCTTCATGTAGCAGGCTGCTCGCCAACCCTCTGGAAGGGGAAGGGGAAAAACCAGCACCTGCAGAATAAAGCTGTAGAGTCAGTGTTTGCCTGATGGAAGAGAGCAGCTTAGGGGTCATCCTGAGAACCACCTGAAGCTAGAAGTGAATGCCCCACCTCTACACAGATGTTGGGAGGACAGTAGGTATCTGTGCTCTAAAGTTGCTGGAAGGCTGCAGGAGGTTAGTGTCTGACCATTCTCAAGTGGGCCTTTCAAGAAACCCATGGGAAATGGTCTTTATAGAAGCTGTAGGTGTTTCGTGTTAGCCAAAATCTTTTGTGCCTGCTTTTCAAATGTCCCAGTGCTCGAGTGGGAGAAAATCCAGTGTCTCTTTAGTGAGATTCCTCCCAGACATCTGTCAAAACTTTGATTATTTCAATTCAGTGAAACAGTAGAATATTTTTAAGTAGTACTTAAAAATGGTAAAAGCTGTAACATGTCAATAAGAAATAATTTATAAGACCCAGATTCCATATCTTACCCAAGGTCAGAATGGGCCTCTTACCTTGAACGCAAACATCAGGTATGGGCACATCATGTTTTGATGTGTTTATAATAACTTAAGAGAACTTTGTGCTAACTGTATCTTCTGTGATTGCACCATTATATGCTCTGGGAGTTTAAGTGCTAAACTGACTTTCTCTTTAATTGAGGTGACTCCTGCCATTGAAAACTAACATATATCTGCAGTGATGGGAAGTCTGATTTGCCTGAGAACTTTTTTTTCTAAATATACGGTTCCTGTATTTTTCTACAACAGTTACTTTTCATAGTAATAATACAGAAAACCTCCTCCAGCTTCATATTTTCCTTCCTACTCAGCAGCCATTCAGTACATGGAAACAAGGAAATGAGAATATTTTGAAATAGGGATACTTTGCATAAATTATTTCCAAAAATACTTACTGTTCTTGAATGTTGACATTTCCTATGGATGTTAACAGCTAAGTAATATAATAGAACTGCCAAAGAAAACAAGAGATGAGTTCCTCAGAAAAGAATAATGTAAATATAGTAGTTTTGCAGCATGCTGTAGCAGATGCCATCTCATCTGTGGAAATACCAGGTATGCAATGCATGCAAATGGAAAGAGGAGAGTGGCTTTGGGGCAATCTATCTCAAAATGAACAAAAGCATCTGGTGATAACATCTTAAAAGTGTATGAAGTATTAATGTGCAAAAACCTGGTGTGCCTGTAAATGAGCGAGCAGCACTGAAGGACAGGGAAGATCTGAGTTCTTTCAGAGTCTTCCTTAGAGGATGGTCTGGTGTTAGCCGTGAAGGCAGCCAGGCTGAATGGGGCCCTTTGTCTGCCGTGGTGGTATGAATGGCAGCGTTGCATGCTGTGCCATAAATGAGTAGCAGTGGACACAGAGAAGGGGCTGTGTACCCTGTGTACCAAGCTGTATTTTGCTTTCTGATGATTCTTACTCAGATCATTTCCATCTTCTTTTATGCACTCTCTCTGTGTTCTCCTGTGTGTGTACGGGGGTGTTGGATGGCTTTGTTTTGAAGGGAAACGCAGGCAGAATACTGGATATAAATGATGTAACTAATTCCATTTTCTATCAAAGGACCATAGTCATCTCAGCTGATACAGCGCCTTTGGTAACTCTAGCCCCACCACATGAGATCCAGGGGAAGAGCAGTGACAGTCACCGTACAGCTCTGATTCAACAGGCATAGGGAGAGTACCCCCCCAAAATTCCAGGGATACAGGAGGTGTCTGCTATGGGATAACACCATTATATCAGTTTCTTTTTGGCTGTGTGTCTCACTGCCAGTCAGCAGTGATCAAACCATTGCCAAGTCTGTCCATCTGTCTGTAGGCTGCACAAAATGCAGCTGCACCTCTGGTAACCTCTGTACCTTTGTCGCATGTTGTGCAGGCATTTTGTGGCCTGAAAGGAGTTGCCTCATGTGTTTCTCTTTACCCAGTCAGCCCCTGGTGTGCTCAAGTTTCGAGGGAGAATGTAGGTGCTTCAGGAGAGTAAGAACATAAATCTGGGGCATTTACAATGAAAATTTCCTTTATTTAAAGAATGAAAAAAAAAAAGGAACCCAAAACAAAAAACCCCTTATTTTTCCAGTCAAATTCTATGTGTGTTTCAAAGTACCCGAGACGAGCAGCAACTTCTCATGTCCCTCTGTGACTGACTGTCAAAATGAGGTCAGGTTAAATCTGTGTGGAATTTTAGGTCAGGCTGAACATGCCCTTAGACTCCTGTTTAATTTCTCTCTAATACTTCAAGTGACCAGTAGCTTTAAAAAATATTTGCAGATGGAGAAATTAAAAAAATAATTACATTATCATGTGTCAGAGGGATGGACAGAAATTTTCTGAAATTCAGACTTTTTTACACACTTAGCACTTCCATCCAAATCATAGTCAAATTCTTTTACTATTTTTCCTTAAGAAACTAGACTAGCAAGCCACTAGCATTGGAAGCATTTTTTTCTACACAATATTAAGACTGTTCAAAGTGGTGTGATATCTTTTTATATTGAGTCCATACAATATTTCATCAACTTTACTGCATTTGAAGATTATCTGGAAGGATTACAAAACCTTCTCCAATAAGATAAATATGAAATGCTGACTGCATTATGTTAACAGTAGTTTGGGGTTTTTTGTTTTGTTCTTCAATGGAGGGAAAAATAAATATAGGGAAGACATTTTCCATTCCAACTTCTTAATGAGCAGGGGTGTGTGTGTATGGAGGGAGTTGTCTTCTCACGAAGGCTTAATTGTGTGTGCTTTTCTATTGCACAAATTATAGTAAACCTGGTAGTGAAATCCAAGTTGAGACTACCTCTTCTTAGAAATTAAAATGACAAGGCTTCTTTTGCAAGTGCATCCAGGAGTTAGAGTAGTAATAGCTGTCAAGTTCAAAGCAAAGCTAGTAATTAAATCCTCTGGCCTATCATGTTAGAAATACAATATATTTCCCTGTTTTCAGCACATGGTATCTCCTGCATTAGTATGAATGGGTCTATTAAAATACCTTTTATCACTATGCTTTGAGCTTTTCTGTCTTCATGAGATTATGTAGTTGCTTTCTGTAATAAGCCTTTAAACAGCTTCCCACATCTGACCTGATAAAAAGCATCTTGTTTTTATGATCCAGCCAGATGAATAGCTGTTCATCTCTGGTAACCTCCTGAAGAATGCTTGCCAAGGAAAAATTATGTGGGATATGTAAACCCAAGGGAAGGAGGGGAGAAGTAGGTGGGTGGATGGCTTCAGACTCTGCTCTGGGGAGTCCATGGGAATTTTACCTCCTGGCATGAGTGGCCACAGAGTTGTCATGCAAAGGTCATATGCACTTCTCTCTTCACTGGATGATACACTTAAGTTCTGCTTAAGTGTTTCAAGATGAAACTCCGTGTAAGCTCCCTGGCACAGGGATCACAGGACTCGGGCTTGGTTGCAGTATGCAAACGCATTGCACAGCAGAACTTCCTTTTGATGAGCCCATTGTGTCCCTGGCTCCTGGGAGTCAGCCCTGCTGAGGGGTCTCATCTTTCACTCTGCCACTCTTCCCTCTTTCTGTAGAGGTGATAGCCTAAGACTGTATGAAATGCAGTCTCCTGACAAGGCTAAGGAGACTGGTGAGGACATCATGTCTAGCATAATCACACGCTGTTCGCCTCCATAAGTAAAGGTGAGAATCCAAAGCTGAAGTTCCCTCTCGTGCCTATAACCTGTCAAACTTTATCCTCTTTCCTCTCTGTCCTTAAGCTTTTGTCCTTGGACCCTGTGGCTGCTGGGCTGTGAGCTGCATCATCAGCTCTGACAGGATGAGGTGGAGGGAGATGAATTTCATGGCCATTCGTGCCTCTTAGCCACTCTTGGCTGACACAAAAACCAGATGAACCGTGGGCTGTGACAGCAGTACAGAGCAGATTCCACAGCCTTTCTTTCTGCATCTGTCACTGGTCCTGTGCTAAGCCTGACACGGATTTCCTAATTCTGCCTGTCAGCTTGTGTCTCTGTACAACAGAGCTTTTTTGTTGGGAAAACCAATACAGCACGTCAGCAAAAGCATGCCCAGTGAATGGAGCAGCAACTGACTGCAAAATATAAACAGGTAGATGTCTGATAGAAATAAACTGGGAAGCGTGAGGCTCCAGAAGGACTAAGCCTAGACCAGGCACCATTTAACAGTTTCATTTGTAAGACAGAAGCTTAAAAAAATGCTGTTTGTCAGTCTGTCATTCCCAGATTTCAATGATAAGTACGTGGTCACAAAGAGTGATTTCTTTTTGATGAGTAAAACCAAAGGTGTGGCTGAATGCAGTCAGATTTCTTAGTGACAAGTTTTCTGAACATCCATAGCATGAGACACAGCTTCCTGGGAAGCAGTAACTCTGTAAAGGCTTGATACAGAACTTTGAGTTACCAGTGCACTGTTGCAGGGAGAAAAGAGGGGGCTAACTTAATCCTTGGCACATGGGATTTATAAAAGAAACTTTTTTTTCCTCTTTGCACGGCATGAATGACAGCAATACTCAAGTTCTGTGTCTGATCCTAGTTTTCACGTCTTTAAAAGGTCTTTTGAAAACCTGCAGGAGGCACAGGAAAAAAAAGCCACAAGAATTATTAGTGCTGAAAAAATTCCTGGTAGTGATTTAATGTGGAAAGGGTGGGGTGTGAGCAGCTTTGTGTGTGTATTTGTCTTATTTGTAATTATTGTATCCCTGTCCAGATAATTTTAGGACAGACTTTGTCTTATCCAAAGCAAAATGTCTACAATAGGTTGGATGGATTGATCTGTCAGGTCCATCTCTGTGAGACAGACTGCTTTGTTGGTGATGGAGATCAGTTTCACTAGCTGATCAGTAGGCAGCTGGCTCTTAAACACTGGTGTAAAAAAATGAGCAAGAGAAAGCAGGCAGAGGAGGTTAAATTAAAATTATAGAGGAGGAATTTGGTGGTGTTTTTTTTTTAATGTTAATTAAATCCCAAAAAGGGCAAGGCAACATGCAGGGAGATGACCATTGCCTGTGTCCCTTCAGAAATATTTCTGAAGGTCAGATTTTGTTGGTTGGCCCAAGAAAAGGAGGAAGATCTTGAGTGCCTGGATGAGCATTTTAGTTGTCTGACAGCCTGTAAGGAAAAGACTGCAATTCATGTATACTATGCATGTTCTTTCTACAGGATTTAAGCGTACAGGTTCTTGTTGAATATCACGATAAGCCTGCAGGCTGGGTAGCTGGCAGGATGCTGGTTAATCAAAGGAAGAGCCTCTTGGGGAGAACCTTGTGTGGGAGGGGAGATAAGAGGTTTGTCTGGCTCTGCATAGGGCTTGATCTAGTAGCTGGGTATCTCCAAGGAAATGTCAAGAGAGGATTGAAATTTCCAGTATGGATAAAGAGAAAGAGACCTGGAGTAGGAGGTAAATCTGTGAGGTCCCTCTGTTGAGATGGTAACTGAATTTTTGTGCCTGTAAGAGATTGTCTAGGAGCAAATGTGAGGAGGGACAATTGCTAATAAAAAGGGAATTATTTCCTCAGGATCTCTTGTGCCTTTGAAAGACTGAGATGGGAGAGGGCCCCAGGAGAGCAGGGCTGGTGGAGTGGTTAGTGAAGTGCTGAGTGAGGTGCTGACAAGGGCAAGACTTTTAAGAGGAAGAAAGAAGTTATCCCAAGTTGGGTGAAGCTGATGCAATGACTGAGAGTACTGGCCAGGACAAATTTCGTGCTAAGGAAGAAGGGCTGGCAGAAGAGCTGGAAAACATCGGTGTCAGAGCTGTAGGAAAGGATTTTGCAGGCAATTAAAACACTAGCTACGCCCCAACAGTATGAGAAGAGACTGCGGACCTTAGCTGCCTTGACAAGAAAGTGTATTGTACTAAATTTCTTTTACTTCTCCTTTTTTTTTTTTTAGTTTCCTCTTCCGATGTAGAGGGTGAGAGGCATAACTCTCTGAAGTTCTAAATGGAAATAAGGTTAATAGCTGCAGCTTTTCAACCAGTAAATTACCCTTCCCATGATTAGAGAAAGTGTTGGATCTCTTGAGGTGTTCAGCCCAAAGCAGGTGATGTGTCTGATAGTATTTGTTCACCTCGTACAAGTTACTTGTCTTGCTTTTGGGGTCTTCCTTTGGGAACTGGGTAATAATCTGTGGTGTTCAGGTTGACAGGCCAACAGGTCCTATGGTCCTTCTAACTCTAAGCTCCAGGAATCCTTTTTCTTGTATTACAAGCAGATACACAGTAATGAAAATAGATTTTTTTTTTTTTTGTCACATTTTCCCGTCCTAAAATGACAATAGAATGTGTGAAGAGGGCAATAACTATTTTGTCATATTTCTGAGTTTTCAAGGAGGATTTGTGGCAAAGAAGCAAGTAGGAGGGGAAGGTTAAAGTGAGGAGGATGTGCAAGAAAGGGAGGAGGGAATGTCTTTTTGGTGATATAACTGTTGGTTAAATAACAGATCAATAGCCTAAAATGTTACAGTGTGTGTATATCTGAGCTCGTTCAAGGAAAGGCTGCCTGAGCTGTCAGGCCATTCCTTTATCTATTGTTTGGTTTCTTTTTTTTTTTTTTCTAGAAGTATAGCAGATAATTTTTTTTCCATATCACATATCTCTCTAAATGGAAATCAGAGAGTGGAGGATGAGAAATTTAATTTGCAGAAACTAAATGCTCTATTTTAGAAAGATTAATGCACACCTTGATTATGACAAGTATTTTGGAATAGCATGTTGTTTAAGATGAATAAGGAAGACCAGAATCTTGTGTGTTTGGCTAGAAGCTCATTCCAAAGTTGTCATTTTTTTTTATAATCACATTTGAATAAAGGATAGGTTTTATGCCAAAAATCTACTTCAGCCAGTTTGAGGATATAGGTTTTCTGCGTATTCACTGGAAGGAAATTGAGCTCAGAAATTCTCAGAAATAATACTCCTGGATAAATCTGAAAACGGGAAATAGCTTGAAGTGAAAGTAGGACTCCTGCCAACTGCTGCGTTCTGAATTCCTGCTCTTCCCTGGCATCTCATCACATTAAAATGCTCTGCCTACAGACTAATTTGGCTCAAAGTAGTAGCCTTTGCATGTGGTTTTGTATGTATGTCTTCCTGGTAGAGTTTCTAGAAATGTTTTTAAGTGTGTGGAAAGTTGTTGTAGTTGACTGTTGATTTTTGTCAGGATTTGATTTTTCAGGAAGTCCCTGAACCTAGTTGCTAATTACAATTTGTGATCCTTCAGAGTTTTCCTGAAGTTCTGGATCATGGGAGCTGCAGCTATGTAAGATGATAATAAAATGTTTTTGGTTTCTTTTCCCCTTCAGGCTTGGAAATCCCTTGCATGAAAAAAAAATATCTATTGTGTGATGGGATTAATCTTCCCAAGCTAATAAATACAAACTGGGCCAGTAAGTGCAGAGAGTAGAAAGGGTTAAGAGGTGAATTTTGTCTTTTTGCACAAAACCACTTGTGCCACTACACAATTTTAAAAGCTCATTGACAGAACGGAGCTGTTAGTTCCGGTTTTATACAGTCAATCTAAATAAAGTCTGACCCTTATTTTTTGTTTTTCAGGCTTGTCTAGCACTACCTTGAGCCAAATTCTTAGACTGGCTGGTGCTTTCTCATGGGATCCCTGTGACTGACAAAGGAGAGATTGTTGTGGTAGGCGTTTGCATTGACTGTCTTGACAACACTTGGCCTGGGCACAGACAGATGCAGTTTCCAATGCAGCCGCTCCTTCCTAGGACTCTTTTGGCCAAGAGGAGCTGGGGGGGAAGGGGAGAGGGAAGAAAGAAAAAAAAAAAAAATTATGCCTACGGGATGGGTTTTATAGTCTTTGGAATTGCTGTTGTGTTCTCCCATAAAAATCAAAACCACATAGCCCAAACTGCTACAGAGGAGGGAATTTGACAACGTTTGTTTTTAATTATAGAGCTCTAGAATGAAAAGACTTGGTTCACTTACCAATTAAACATAGGAAAACAAAACCTGCATTGTAGCATTCTAGTTAACTTCCTAGCAAAGTCCAAGGTTTCGGAGCAAGTTTTTACAGCACTACCTAAAATGGGTTCATTAAGCTTTTATTTTTATATTTCTGTATAGATATATAAAGATACCTATTTCACTTATATATGTATTACATAAAACACTTGTGTGTTACATACATGTATATGTTACATGTTATCTTTATTTGTATCTCTAACAGATTGTTTTGCTTCCATATATGGTCCTTGATTTCATAGTTTAATGTCCCACAATACCGCATGTTCAATTTCAAACAGCAGTAAATCCATATTCCAAATTAGTAAATGAGATAAAAAAAAAAGTTGTTGCCTGAGATGGCTACAGATCTATATGTACACCATAGAAAATTGTTGATATATTTGATACATGCATTTCCAGTCAATCAAAAAAAAAAGTAGCACGTTTATCTTCTTGTCTTCTAAAAGGTAGTAAAAAATACGTCTAAATAATTAAAGTATATCTATTTTTCTGTTTGTGGTTTGGAAAAGACCATCCTGTAAATCTCCCTAGATCTGGAAGTGCTGCATTTTGCTTACCCAAATACATGGGTAGATGTGGAAGTAATGACACTTTTGGATTCTTCATTTGCCTAAGCTTGTGACTTGCTGTTGGTAGCTTTCCATTTTCTCAAGCACCACCACTTTTGCATGCATGCAGCTACTAGAAATAGTATTGAAAAGTCATATACTTGAAGAAAAAAATAAAATCTGCCAGTCTTTCTTTCCTTTAAAACTCATGTTCTTGACTTAATTGTCAAGTGTAATGATATTCTTGACTCTTTCTGATCACAGGAAAGAAACCATTGTAGAGAAAACGTAATTGTGCCCTTGTTGGCCTGAATGTTGGTATTGAGATTTTAATATAATAAGCTGTATGTTCAGCTTCAGTAACATGTCTTAGTGCAAATCTGTACTGTTTAGTTGTTACGCTTGTTGAAATATTTTTTGTCTGAGACTTCTTTTCTGTTCACTTCTCCAGTACTGAGTGAAAAACATCTTTTTTGTCATATCTGTTTTATTAGGAAGAAACAAAATGGGGAAAAAGGAAAAGAGATTAAAATTGATTTAAAAACAAAATGTCCGATACTGTTTTCAGTACCTCTTGCTTAAAAACGAATTTGAGGTTCAAAAGTCAGTTCTGTGGTTTCATGACTTCTTATTTTAACCAGCAGATCTAGAACTTAAATACAGGGAAGTGGAACAGATTTCTTGGATGATATAATTCCTTTCATAAACTTTGACTTTACAAGTAATCAATATTTCTGTTCTCCCTACTTTTTGAAAGCTGTAAAAGGAACATATCCCGTATCTCTGACATTTAAAAACTTTGAGTTTCTGTAAGAAATGTGTAATGGAAGTTTATACCTCTGTCCTTGTTGTCAATGGTGTCTTTGCAGCTTAAAGAATTCCTCTCCCCATTATGTGACGTATGTTACCCTGTATCATATACATGCAGGGAGTCACCATGTCTCTTCTTGAGCTCCCTGTGTGGAGCTAATCAAGTCAAGGTCCGTTAGCCACCTTCCCTGAGATCAGGTCCCCATCCTCCTCCCTGAGCCCTGTGCCTTCAGGCACAGCACTCTGCCTCTGCACCTCACAGTCCATACAAGAGGGGCAGTTTGTTCTCTCCTTCCTGTTTGTTTAGTTTTCTGCTTAGGTGTTCCTAAAGATCCTCAAGCCTCTCCAGGCACCATATCCCCTTTTCTGAAACACAAGTGTATGTAAACTACTCTCAAGACCTGTGTCCAATCACTTGTAAAAGCATGTGGAGCTCGTCTTCCTTTTTTAGTCTTCAAGGAATAGAAGTGTCAGTTTAGTGTCACTGTTCTGCCAAACGTGAAACAACTGGAGACCTCTATGATCTTTTGTGGACTTCTGTGATCCATGTGAGAGCTGCTCTGATACATTGTTCACATACATAGCTGGAATGTCCTTTGAGGCTTTTTGAATGTTTCTGCTGCCTGCCAGCCAGGATTACTGAAACAGAGCATATCCTGGCAGTATTGGAAAAATATTTGTGGCATACAGATGATCATGAGGTATTTGTGTAAGGAACAAGAACATACCATACATAGTTCAGGCTATTAACACCAAGCAGAGGAGTGCTGCTCTCTGATTTGCCTCCTCTATTGGGCAAGAGCCCACCACATTGGCAGGGGTGATAGTGAAAACAGTGGCAGAACTGGCTGGTCTTTCCCTAAGCATCTGGAGAAGTGCTTGTGTATCTCATCATCTTTAGAGATGCTTTTGTAGATGTAGTTTGCTCCTGCTCATTAGTAAGGAGAGAAGGGAGCAGATGGGGAAAGTCAAGAGTTTGCCAGTAAAAGGCAAAATTCTTCTCTAATGATCTAGTATTGGCTTGAAATTGTGAGGCTCTCTTATGGAGTTGTTTATTTCTGTCTCATTGTTTATAACCTTAAATAGTTACAATGTTTCATTTCACTTTAGAAGGAAGCAATCAAAATATTTTGGCTTTTCTGCAGATAAAGATAATGTTTCTAAGTAGCTGTCTGTTCCCCTAATGGCACCTGAGACCTTTAATGACTGAGTCAGTGTACCATGGGTTAGTGACAAGTATCCTTGGGGATGATCTAGCCCCAGTGATACATTCATAATTTGCATTATTATTACTATGTCTTGTAGCAGTAGCTAAAGGGGTAGCTTGGCTCAGTCCAACATAGAAAACTTTGATAGCTAGGATGAAATTTAGTAAGGGTGTAAATATAACCTGCCCACAGAAGTCAAATAGTGTCTTTTCAGCCTATGACAAGAAGGAAGAACTGCACTGCAAAGGTGACAAACTCATTCTGTGGTACAAGCCACAACGTAAAGTTTATTTGTAATTATAGTTCATGAAACAGGATGTGTAATCAAACCTGTTTAGTCCACCAAAAATCTCCCCTAATAGCAAGTTTTTAAATTGGGAAATGACTTTTTTTAGTAAGCAAAAATTTTAAAGTGATTTATATTGGCTCATTTTAGAGTCATCTGCATTCCTTTGTCTGTTTTTTTATACATGCAGGTTTATGGCTTGTGCAGAGCAACATGGAGTGGCTTTAACCAGGCCAGGCTGCCTTGGTCTTCAAGGTTTTTAATTCTTAGTTCTGCATGTGTCACTATTATTATGAAGAAGTGAGCATACTGTTGAAATGAGTAGGTATAGGTATATGATTTCTGGGGTTTTATTTCAAATACTGGAGGCTTTTTAATTTTCATTCTTTTTTATTGTTTGTTTATTTGTTTTTTAACCTAGCATTAGTTTCTACCGAGTTCAGATTGAGTAAGAATCTTTGGGGTTGTACCATATGCCAAAACCTAAATGGGAGTTATTTCTTCTCTTATTTTGCATGCTGTAGCACCGAAAGCTGGTGACATACAGTTACTTTTTAAACAGGTTCTGTGTATATCTGAAACTGGCTTTCTGAATAGTTTGTTCCAGTTCTGTGCAACTAGTCGCTTTTCTGTTAAGAAAGGATTGCAAGAGTCAGTGGAGTTGGGGATAGTTAATTGTTTTTTTCTCCTATTCAGCGAGTGAGAAGGGAGTTGTGGGTAGCGATTACTGCAGATGCACAAAGCAACAGGGAAAAGCAGTAGGATTCCAGTATTTAAATGTGAGGAATGTACTGGCAATGTGTGAAGTAGGGAAGGAGGCACAAGTCAAGACACTTGTCTGTTGTTGTGTATTTTGACCTTCGCAGAGAAGAGTTAGGCAACCATTGCATACCAGTTCTTGTAGCAATTGTCTCCCTTGTTCAAAAGGGTCTCGTTGCTGCATAACAAAGTCCATTCCTAAGCTCTCACAAACAGAACTTCCACTTTTTCTATTTCTTTTGCATACAACTTACACTATTTTATTACAACAATACTTCAGAAATCTTCTTACCCCTCCCTAGATTTGGATCTTAAACTGGGACCTCTAATCTTATATGATCAGTCTTTCATTCTCCTGCTAGATATTGATCCCATCTCCTGCCAAGTGAAACCAGTTCAAAAGCTCCTGCCATGTTTGCTCTCATCTCAGTATTATTGAATCTTCCCCCTCTGGGTAGAAATTCAGTTCTTCCTCCTTTTCTCTTTAATCCTGGCTTGTGTTCTTCAGTTTCACTTTCCTGTGAAACCTGCAGGTTGGCTTGAAACCTTCCTGCAGGATAAGAACTACCAGTGGGAAAAATGCTGCCAAAGAACTCTGTATCTCAGAGAGAGGACCCATCAGCTGCATCCTATCCCTTTGCCACCAGGCTAAAAGGCTGATCTGCAGCTGGCAGTATTAATCAGTAGTCCTTTTATAGAATCATAGAATGGTTCAGGTTTTAATGTATCTGTCATAACTTTGAGGTCCTGGTTCCTGTTTCTGTAAAGCCTAGAGTCCACAGCTGAGGAAGAAGCAAGTTGGTGGCTGGTCTGTCACAGGCACTAGCTGAGCTGTGCGAGCCAAGTAGCTTTCTCAGGGGCTGTGGAAGGAACTTCTCCAGGATCTTGGAGCCCTCTCAAACCTCACCGCTTGCTGTTTCAAGCATAACACCCGCCTTTCAACCATGCTTTATTTAACCAAAACACAAAGCCAGTCTCTCCAGAAGAAAACATTTCGAGTATTAGTGGAGAAGGCAGGAGAGAGTACAAACTGTCTGTGACACAGGATAACTATATTGCCTTATGCACTGCGTACCGCTTAGCTGATGGAAAAAGGCAGGCAAAATCTCTGACTGCTGCTGGCATTGCAGGAACCTGGGCCTCCTGGTTATTTTGGGTCGCTAGCAAGTATTGCTGTGTTCTCCTTAACCCAGCTCAGTTGATTCAAACTTAGTTAGAAGTTAAGTGTGCTTTGTCACTCAGTTATAAAGTGTTGTGTCCAAATTCAAGAACCTGTATTGTTGACCAGAGACTGGGGGAGGAGGTCTCTCTCTGCAGCCTGAATTGTTGTTCTAGTGCCATTTTTCCTGTGATCATTGTTGATTCCTAATATATTGCTTTGTATTTGGGTTTTTTTCACTATTTTTTTTCTTGTCACCTTTATCAGGCATTTTTACAAATGGTTAATTGCTTTTATTCACTTGATAAAAATCACATAGTTAAGAGCCCCATGTGGTTAGCTTCTGCTTCATGTGTTTTTAAATCTGGTATTTGGGTGTTTCTTGGTCTGTATGTCTGCTTGTCATTTTCCCTGTCTTCTGTAGACCTTCATTAGTGGAGTTTGGGTTTTGTTGTTCTTTCAAAGTATGGATAAACTACAAATTTGCCTGCAGTTAATCAGTTACCAAGTGCTTTGTCAGTCATGTTCTCAGACTTGGTGATTTTAGCTATTAGACTTCAGAGGCTTAAAGTTCATGTAGTGTTGCCTTGGCTTACAGCTGATGCTGTAAGTCTGGTGAAAAAGTTTTCCTTGTTGTCCATTGAGAACAGAGTTTGATATGGATGGAAGAAACCCTGAATTTCCCATCTTCTTCTGTTGCGTTTTGGGGTCTTCCCACATTGCTCTGCTCTGGCTTTTTCCACCTAAACGAGATCTGAAGCCCACCAAGCACCTTTGCTCAAGTTGTGATGCACTTGCTCCCTTTTCTTCTGACCTCTGTAAAGGAGGCACACTGGTCTTGTATGTCTCACTTCTAAACAAATGGCTTGTTCGAGCTCTTTTGAAGAAGTAGCAGCCAACTACTGTGCTCCTCCCTCTTGTTTGTTTTTAAAGTAGTGCTGCTTTGCTCTTGAATCTATTTAATTGGTTTCCTGCTGGAAAGAAACTAGAGGGCTGCCTTTGCCAATTAACTAAGGCAGCGTAATGTATCAGTAGACAATGTAGGTTAACCAAGGTTTTCAGAAAAGAAAAGTGGGATACCCTTGACAATTAAACACTACTTCTTTGGTGGGATGTTGTTTTCATTAAATATGGAATAGGAATTCAAACACACTCCAGGGTGCAGTTCCTTTCCTCTGAAGCCTTTCTTCCTGTATCACTTTAATATTGACAAACTATTTCATCCTAAAAGCATGCAGAAGTCTTAATTTGTAGCCAAGCACTTATTGTCCTTTGACACATACAAAAAAATCTACAGAATGATTTCAGGTCTGTGACACAGCTGACTCATATAATAGGCTATCTTTAGGAGCATTAGTAGCCATATTTTAAATGAAATTTCTATTATTAGCCTCCTAGATTGCTTTCTTGGTTAACTTTATTGCACCTAGCAATCAAATTGAGTTTTGTTACTAGGAATATCTAAAACAAACCACAAAAGCTAATTTTAAGCACTGGAGTGCAATCCATGTTGTTTAGTTTAGAACCTCTGGAACAATTCCTTTCCAAACATCTCTATTTTAAACTGGTATGTTAGATCGCTGTGGCTGCTCTTTCGTGGTGTCCTTAACATAAAACACTGTGGGTGACCATTAAAGTAAATAGGAGAAAACAAAAATTACAGAACTTAGAAAAAACGATTCATTTCTTTGTACGCTGTATTCCCTTAAAATAGGGAATAAAATATCTGAAGCGCTGGGCGGGTGGTGTGTGTGTACCATGTTACTTGGTTTGGACCATAATGAATGACCTTGTCTGTGATCTTCCCAGAAGCTGAAAAGAAGGCAGGCTTCTGTGGTTTGTCTCGTTTGGTTTGGGAAAGCACGAATTGAACTTAGAAGGATTCCTACTACCTAAAATGTTCAACACGTGGCCTCTGGAAAGTGTGGAATATTCTTAACTAACTTTTTTTAATTCAGCCTTTTTAGCAATAACAATTTTCAGTGAAATTTTGTGTTACTAGAGTCTTTCTGATTTGTTTTTTTAATATTGAAATAATGCTAAACATCTGATGTGATTATTTCTGCTTTTTTAGGCTACGTACAAAAGGGAGGAAGCTACAGGGGTCAGAACTGTTCAGACAGATATTGTCTGAAAGATACTTCCTAACACCCAAGTGGGTCTAGAGAAAATGTCTGTTCCCTAAATTCAGCTACTCATCCATTTTCTGAGGCAGAGAATTTAGTACCAAGGGTACTAATATTTCTTTAATTGTTTTATAACTTGGTATTGTTGTTAACTTCTGAAACCTGTGGTCCACTGCAGTGTGTGCTCTGCAAACATAAAAGTAAAATCCTTTTTTTCACAGAAGTCTTGCAGTCTGAGGGTGATCCTGACCCTATTCTGGTGACCTGGTTTGAGACACTGAAAAGAAAATTGCTTCTGTTGTAACTTTTCAGTTAAGTCTCTTCCAGCTAACTATACTCTCTGATATTAAAAGCATGTTTTCCAGACAGTGTCTGCTTCCAGAGTGATAATGTCTGTTTAAAATTGCTATGCAGAGAGTCTTTTGCTTATACATACAGCTGTTAGAACAGAGGTCAGCTTTGCTTTATGTGCCCTGTTGGAGGGTCAGAAGCAGAAGAGCGTAGAGGGGGTCCTACCTTCTGGGAGGAGTGGACAGGACAGGTAACCCAAAACTGACCAACTCTCCACTTTACATAAAGTGATTTAAGGAATATATTTTATATCTTGATCTTTAAATATGTGTTGCTTCTTTATTCTGTTTCTTGAAGGAAGTAAAATGACTTCATTCTGGTATTGTTAACTTCCTTTAAAAGACACCAAGACTCTCTGTTTTGCTTATAAAGCTCTTCTTTATAAACCTCCATAATGATGAGCACAAGCTTAAGCTAGCCTAGAAATGTTTTCCTGTCTTGGCAGAATAAGTCTATGCAGATTTTCCTCACTTTACGCTGCAGGCCAGATCTGTCTGCTCGGAAACTGTGAAGAATAAGTACGTGTCTTCCATCCCCGGGCCAGGGTGCTCTCTGCCCATCATCAGGTCAGTGCTGGTACCTGTGAGGAGCGTGCAGCAAGGGCTGTCTGTCAGCATCCTCCCTGCCTGGGCTCAGGGGTGGGTGGGAGCTGCAGCTTGAGCAGAGCACAGGTGACTTGCACAGAGCCACAAAGCAAAGCTGCTCCTGTGGGTCTGCAGTGGGGTTAGACCCAACGCACTGGGAGGCAGTACGTGTTGCAGTGTGCCTGCACTGGTTGGTTTGGGGAAGGGGTTAATATGGCCTGGGAGGCAATGAGAAATGGCCTGTCTTGTGGGCAG
>BJBW01014901.1:0-76881 GCA_004320125.1 Scolopax mira
TCCCTGGCTGTGTTTAAGGGCCGTTTAGATACAGTGCTAGGCCTTCATTTTTCCTTAGGCCATCATTTTTGCTTTAGTAATTGAACTATAGAAACAGAGGCTGAAGATCCTACCTGGCTTAATAAGGACAATTCTATCAGAAGTTTGACAGATCTGACAATTCTTAGTACAGCTTAAAAATACTGAATCAGAAAGAAAAAAAACAAAACCCAAAGACAGATAATTAGCCAAGCAGTCCTGAGAAGGCAGGGAATAGGATTAAAAATTTTGATGAGGGGAAAACATGATGTGGCTTTGAAAAAAAACCCTGTAATTATGTACTGTTAATTATTGGAGAATATGCTTGTGTTGACTGTAATACTGTTATAAATCAAGCAAAATGTCTTATAGATTAGTGAACTGTCATAAAACCACATTTCATTATACATTTAAACACTACAGATGTCAGAAGTTCCTTTTAGCTGGGAGTGCCTGCTAGCAGGCGTTTACACAGTAAACAACTGCTTTGGAATGGATTCCTTGTGGCTTCTTTGTACCAAAGAAAACAGACAAAGCACTTCCACCTTTTTTTTTTTTTTTTTAATAAACTGAAACAACGGAGAATAAGCTCTCCTGCGTCAATCTCTAGTTTCACTTCACTCTCTGTGATGATAGAGGTTGGTGTAAGCGGATATTTCTTTCCAGTAAAAAGCAACCCAAAATACTACAAAGAATGGCCATTTTCAAATTCAGAGTAAGTGAATGTTCTTGCCTGCTGAATGGCTCCTTGTTTTGAAACTTGAACTGCCTTTTGAACAGAAATATTTTTTAGCATGACCCATTTTGTCACTGACATGTCACTTAGCCTCTTTGAAATGACAGTTTTTATATGCCCTTTATACCGCAGTTATTGCAAAGCCCTTTTATTTTATTCATGGTCCACATCATTGTTTTGATTCATTTTTATCACTGCTGGCCATCCCTGTCAAAGCTTCCCAAGCCCAAAAGTAATCCTAAGAGGGCTGGCAGGAATAAGACTGGAGGTTCATACAATTTTCTTCTTCCCTTTAAATATATTTGGGGATTCACTTCATATGTAGTAATACCTAAATTTTTTTCATGAAAATATAGTCTGAATTCACAGAGTAGTTGGCATTTTCAAATTTATTGGAGAGCTACTTGCTCAGGGAACATATAGAAATGGGGAGAAAAGGGAAAAACCAATATTTTGTAGAATTTTAGCTGCGTAGAATTTTCATATTATTGAAGATATTTCTACTGTCAAGTAACAGACGTAGTATTCAATACAGTATCAAATATACTGTATATGACTGTGTGTGCAAATATTTTAATTTTACATACTTGAATATTTTTAACTATCTGCCTATGAAAGTTACAGTACATAGTAGTATTTCAAGAATATCGTAATATTTTGAAACTTTTTAGCCTGAAGCAAAAGTTTCAGAGAGCTTCTGAATTCTGTATTCATTCAAGTAATTCAAATCCATACCATGACGTGAGAGGTTATGATCAAAATGCTTACTAGGAACAAAACCGGGTAAAAAGTGCAGGACATTCCTGGTTCATGAGTGGAATTATGCTAAAGTCACACGTTAATGACAAAAGTAGGAAAAAAAAATTAAAGAAAAAAGGACTTGAAAAATCATAGGTTTTAATCTTCCTAGTGATGCCACTGCCTCTATGTCCCTCACACATGCATACACACATAGAGGCAAAGCAAGACATATGTCCCACGCAGAAAGCCATCAACCACTTAATTAATTTCAAGTATATGTCTAAATTCCAGATTGAATGTTTCTCCAAAGGTGTGAGCAAACATAACCTGTTCATTAAAAGGAAATGCTTTTTAAATGTAAAGAAGTCGGGTCAGTGAAACAAGGCAGAGAGCTTTAGAGCACAGAAGTGCTTTTTCTAGATGTGCAACATTAGATTTACCAGGAAATGCCACCACAAATGGTTAATGTTTTGTTAAAATACACTGCAAGTTTGCAGTACAATATTATGAAGTAGTTAGATACTGTGTATAACTTTTAATGAGACAACAGGTCTTTCATCATAGTGCAAGTAAAAGATACATACTTGTAAGCAGCATTTTTCATTTTTAACTTTTTTTTTTTTCTTATCAATTGCTATTAGATTTCTTACCTCGTGTGCTCATTCTTTTAGAACAATGATGTGAAAAAAATATAAATATATATTTAATGTGACATCTCTTCATCAGTTTGGAACTAATAAAGCCTTCACAACAAACAGTTGATTTGATACATGCTGGATGCTGATGTGAAATAACAGGGGATGAAAACATATGGAATAGTTATCTAATGTGTTTATTTCCTGACATAATCGGGTCATTTTTCCAAGATTTCCAGACTAAATTAATTGAGGGAAGCACTCAAATTAATTTTAAATAAGAATGCTGGTTCTAGTAGGTGTTCAAGACCAGATTGGATGGGGTTTTGATCAACCTGGCCTAGTAGAAGGTGTCCTTTCCATTGAACCATTCTACGATTCTGTGCCTACTTACATAGATGCTGCTCTTTATGTCTTTTTGTATTTCTAAAGCTTCCATATGCTACCTAAATTTTTCCAGGGACAATATTCCAGAATTATCAGTGAGGAAGTAATTTGTGCTTAGATCCGGTCAGAATTTATTTATGGTAGGCTGCCTTCTGTGGTTTTGTAATACATCTACTTAAATATTTTTTCTTGTAATTTTGTTGTACTGGCTTTACAGATTGGATATTATGAAAAAATTTGACACTGAACGAGAAGTGATGCCCAGGGAAGTGGTTGAGATGCCATTCCTGGAGGATGTGTAGACGTAGAGCTTATTGACAGGGTTTAGTGATGGTTTTTTGTCAAGACTAGGTTGATGGTAGACAATTCTATGATTCTATGGATATAATTGTTTGGTTGTATATCATTGTTTGTCATTGGTAGTAGGCATGATTCATGTCCAGTCAGGTTGTGAAACATATTGACTGTGGAAATGAATGCAAAAGTTCAGAACAATAAGGACAATTTCTATCCTATGAAGATATCCAGAAGCACAACACAGAATTCTAAAGATATTTAATTTTATAGCTCTATCTTGAAGAAGATCAGGATAGAAGGATAACAGAAAGTCTGTAACTGCACCTTTTAAATACAGTATGCACTGTATTAAAGCTGTTGAGAATATGTTTGATTACTTCAGAATTTAATTGAAATGTGCTTCTTTGTGGTTTCAAAGCATTTCTGAGGTCACTGATGTTTTCATCTGTGCGGTTTTTGAAGGTCTAATGCTTTCTGGTCACTTCTGATGTGCGTGGGTGTCTGAAGAAAGACATAGATATAAATGAAGAGCTGTTTTACCATGACTACACTTCACCTAGATACTTAGACATTTTATTTCTTCTTTGCTGAATAAAAAATAATTATAAAACTTCCAAAGCTGTCATTAATTGAAATTGTACTCCAAAATTACATTCACAGCTTCTTGTGACAGAAAGGAAGAGATAGAGAAGTGAAACAGAACAAACACCAGACATTGTATAAGTGTATTCAAGTGTCTTTAGGGTTGGAAGATACTGGTAGACTGTAAAAGTGAAGCATCTCAGCAGTCATTTGAATGTTTTATTGCATATATGAAGGGAAGAGTGTTATGATATATGAAAAGTGCTGAATTAACAAAGGAAGGCAAAAGTAGCCCTAAGCTATGCCTAGAGCCGGTAATACCACAGTCACACCTGTAGAGCAACCACGAAGTTTCTAGACATTGGAATTCTGAAGAAAGGTTTCCAAACATTAAATGACTGCAAAGCAACGTTAGAATGGATCAGCTGCAGACTGGGAGCCTGAGGCTTGGTTTATATTGCAAAGTTCGGCTGCCACAGCTATATCAGTCTGCTATAAAACAACAACAAAGATAAAATAAAGAGCAGAAACCCTCTGCAACATTTGTATACTGCCAAAGACCCTCCATGTACTCTTAACTATGTCCACAGAAGAGCATTTACTGCTGTCCATTCTAATGCTTACTAACAAGGCATGTAAGAAGAAGGTAGACATGATGTAATTTAGTAGTAGGAATGTATCGTTTCAATGTAAACATGTAGAAAAAATCTAGGTAAAAGAAATGGAATCCAACCCCTCTTACCATTAGACTATGGACTCACAGTGCTGCACATGTTCCTTTTCTAGTCCTTGCATACTCCATTTCGTGCCACAATAAAAACATCAGAGGAATGCATCTTTTCACATGGATTGAAGGAACTTTGTCAGAATAATAAAGCTGACAGGGCAAACGTGGATAATGAATACTGTTTGTTGCTTATCAAGTAAACACTTATAGTAGTTATATTTGTTTAAATATTAAATTATAAATATATATTTAAATTAGCAGGGAAAATGTATAATAGCACCACACTTAAGTTCAACTTTACATTTCTGTTTTAAGCAAAGGATAATCACTAAATAGCTTTTGAAAGGCAGAAATGTACATCTCTATATATGCTACTTCGCATCTTGACATCTTGACAGAATTAACAGAAAGAAGCCATATTAAGCAAAATTCTTTCAAAATTCTTTCAATTTCAAAATTTTAATTTCAAAAATAACCATAATATCAGGTTGTTTTCTGATATTATGAAAGATTGACTAGGTAAGGAAGAAGCAAGAAATATATACATATTTTTTAATTTAAAAAGCTGCTTGCATCGTGTCAAAATGTGGCTCAGGTGAAATTACTCCAAGGTTTTGATCATTTTCAGTTAAAATTAAAAAAATCATAACAAGACATATGAAATATAGGGGATCATAAACAGACATGCTTCCATAAAAAGACAATTCACATTTTATGGTGTGTCAACAGAAGTACCACACGCAATATATGAAGTAAATACACTTTTATGCTCTATACTGATGAGGTGCTTTCCAATATCAAGTTTTTTCATTAAAAAAAAAAAAAGAGAGTGAAATGACTGCAAAAAAAGTTAGAAAATGTTACGCATAATGAAAAGTTAAAGAAGGACAATTTACCTTTGACTTGGGTAAAGAAAGATCAGTGTGACAGATTTTGAAAATGTAAGTAGTTACTATAAAGGTGATAGTGATCAATCATTCTTCATGCCCACTGTGTGGGTTGTACAAGAGGAAATCGTTTAATTTACCAAAAAACAAGTAAGTTCTTGTTAGCAATTCCAACTGTAAGGAACATTTAGCTATCCAGGCAGGCTGGGGAATTCTCCTAATGAGATATTTTTAAAAACATGCCAGACGAACATTGATTTTTAATGTCAAGTACTGAAATAGTCCCCACAGAGACTAGGACACTTCTCCTCAGAAAAGATATAGCCACTAAGGTCACTCTCTTTACTTTCTTATAATTCTACTTTGTTCCACACCAAGGAGGAGAGGTATTCATCATTCCCCTATAAACTTTAGTTGGGCAGTGAGAGGTATTTCTTGGAAAAGTGTTATGAAAATGTATTGGCTTCACGCGGAGCTACTGGTTCCAGTGAAAGTTGCCTACCCAATTCATTATTGCATAAAATATGTTCCTCCCCAGTGAGTGTGCTTGAAAGAACATGTTCATACACTCATTTATAGCATTCAGAAGAGTCAATACTCCTCTGTACAGTCAGTACTGATAAAGCACAGAAAGGAAATTCCAGGAAAAAATAACGAACTTAAAGTCAAAAAAGGTTAAACCATGTGATGTTTGAGCAGCTGAGGCTTGAAATGGATTGAAAATAGATCATAAATTTGTATTTGCTACATAGAATTTTAAATGCTTCACACTACACATATTTCATAAGATGAAGAACTCACTTTGTTCTTGTTGAGAACATAATGAATGTTCTGCAAACGTAATGGTAACAGACACTAACTCAAATTTCAACAAAGAAAACATTGAACTAGTCAACTGCATAACTTCTTACTAAATTGCATTTTTAGGTGTTTTGTCTGGTTGAGGGACTCCTATTCCTTGTGCTGGTGTGGATATAGATATCTGAGTGCCAACAACTGGACTGTCCTGCAAGGCCCATGGGACTGTATGCCAGCAGCTGGGGGGAACTGGAGTGAGTGAACATAGGAAGTTCCATCTAAACATGAGGAGGAACTTCTTTACTTGGAGGGTGGCAAAGCCCTGGAAAAGGCTGCCCAGGGAGGTGGTGGAGTGTCTGTCTCTGGAGACATTCAAGACCTGTCTGGACACATTCTTGTGGGACCTGTTCTAGGTGACCCTGCTTTGGCAGGGGGGTTGGATGAGATGATCTCCAGATGTCCCTTCCGACCACAGTCATTCTGTGATTCTGAAATTCAGCTGTGATCTTGGATCACAGGAGCCCACATACTTTACCTGTTGTGCTAGCAACTGGGTATGCAAGTGAGTATGTGTTTGCTAGTGAAGGTCAAGCAAGAGGAGCTGCTTAGTAGACAAAGTGGCCTGGGAGCTGGGTGGGGTGGTGGTGACTCTAAGGGTGGGAGAAGCTGGGTATGGAAGGACAAGAGGAGTCCTAGCAAACTCGTGCAGAGACCACTGGGTCTGGACTCTCTAGGCACAAGACCCCTGTAGGTATGAGAAGTAACTAGACTCGCTTTTTCCTTTTTTTTAACCAAAGGGCTCTGCAAAGGAAAAAAAGGAAAATTTCTGGCCCCTCCAACTCAGGAAAGGTAACAATTAGAGACTTATTTTGCTCCAGTAGCATCCCAAAGATTAAATTAATCATTCAAGTTCTTAAATAATTTTAAAGTTCATTTATTTTCTTTTGACAAAAGTAAATGAGGAACTAAAACCATGTTCCATTGTAGTCATCTATTTCAGCCTTATCTGAACAGGAGAAAACTCTCTTTAAACAAGAAATTTATGTGTTATTTCTAACTTTTAGTAACTCTTTTATTCCTTCTGTTTTAATAAATTAACTTCAGCTTTATTATCTGACACAGTAGTAGAGACCTCCAGGCCTCATGCAATAATAAAAAGAAATTGATAAAAGCTATATTTATGCAAGAGACTGCCTTAGTAGAATTCAAAGCAGAATCAGAGTTTACATGCCTGCAAATTTTAAAAGCAGAAAGAAAAAACCAAAAAGAAAAATTTTCCCATCATTGTGCTGAATACAGCAATTCATCGTTTGAATTATTGCAACACTTTGTATTCTAACTATATGTAACATTGTCTAAACGTAAAGCAGAGATGTACAAGCTCCTTAGACATGTTAGATAAATCAACAGAGCTGGAAAACATTCTATACCATGATATGATCTAAAATTGAAAATTCATAAAATCAAATTCTGTTTATCATTTTGGAGAAAGAAATTAATTTCTCTACTAGTTAGCACACCATAGTTTTTTTCTTGAAATTGAAAGACTATGATGTTTATCAACATGCAATGCTGTTTGTTCATTACCCTGATTTTTATTACTGGTTCCCACAATTTGAAATAATTATAAAAGAAACAACAGAAACAGATTTTTGATTGTTCATTGTTTGTGGCATCTGTAAGAAATATGTTGGCTTGACACCAACCATTAACAGGCTTTATTTAAAATTAAGGGAAAACCAGTTGTGAATTATAAACATTGTCTATAATGGAGCTTTGTAGTTTACATAATTATATTTTGTGAAAAAAGGAGGCAAGCTTAGTCTGACTTCATTTTTCCATTAGAAAAGATTCGACTGTCTTCATCCCATGGTACCAGCTGCACTGTGCTTTGTATGAGATCACTGTGCTTAATTTCAATAGCCTGCAGAGAGAGTTTATTTTTTAAGTGCTGTCTTTTGCAGATGTGCCAAGGAAAGATAATTTTGGTCTCTCTAATCATATGCAGAAAGCTTGTCCTGTTCTGAAGCTTTACTTCACATGGTTCTTCCAGAATAGCCCTGTATAGAAATCACAGTTTCAAATTAAAGTACATTTTAAGTCTGTCTGTATTCCATAAGGATTCTCCAAGAGCACTTAGAATTTGTGCTAAATATGAATATTTTCTTACTCAAGGGTGTGCTAAATGCTATTCAAAAGAACATGTGTACAAAGAATTTGCAAATAGAAGGGTATTAAAGGATGGTGACAGGAACATAAAATTCATCTCAACAAATCTTTTAGATACAAAACCCCTAGTACCTTCATCAAGAACTTTGGGCACTAAGCCCAACTCTACAGTGAATATGACAGAACAAATTTTCTTTTTCCAAGGTAAATTCTCACGTTGTGATTTTAATTTGGTCTAAGTGTCTGTGGAATAAAGTCTATGAATTCTTAAACTTTACACTCGCACTGCTTATCTGAAGGAATAGTGTATATATTTCCCTCATCACAGATCCTCAAGAATAAACTCAAAATTTTATTTCTTGTTTCTATTAGATCAAGAGATAGTGTTTGAAGTAATATTTCTTAGAATTGCCATTCTATCCCATGAATTTTAGATGAGGCTTTAAACTTCTGCCTTGGCAAAACAAATTCTCAATTGAATAATTTTTACTCCCAAATCATACAAATTTTTAAACTTAAAATCTCCTTATTACACCAAAAATTAATTTTAGATAAGTTGTTTCTCAACATTTTTGGGAAATAATTTGTCAAAGCATCAATCAATTAATTAATTAAATTGCTTGAGCAGCATAGCATTTAACATATTCAAGATAAAAAACTAACACATTTGATTAGAATAAAATAATGATTAGTAATAAAATGTTAAATGCACTAAAATGAAAATCATCTCAGTGTGTTGGGTTTTTTTAATTCCAAATAAATATTTCTGAAAATATCTTTCTTTTTTTGAAGGCAAAACAGTTAACTTTTTATTAATGAGAATAAAACTTTCGTGGAGCACATATGACTGCATGGAAAGGATTTGAAATTATCTGGTTAAGATAATGAAAACAGATTAGGCTAAAGAAAGGGACAGTAATGGAAAATTCAATCAATTTTATTGTATGGATCAGACAGCAAGACAGACCTAAATACAAATATACATAAAGTGCACTATAATCATAAAATTATTATGTGAAAAGACTACGTTATTTTGTGGAACATCAATGGCAGAAGACAAAGTAAGCTTTTTAATCTTCAAATATTATTTGCGCCTTGAAATGAAGGAGCAGAGAAATAATGAGACTATTTTTTAATGTTAATCCTTTCTTAGAGGATTAGAAAATAAAACTAGCAGAGCAGATCCTGACTATTTCTTAGAGCAAGCCTTTAATCACATTATAATGCAGCTGAATGTAGCTTGGTCTGGTGCTTATTTCATTATAATTAAATGCTTGCAACACATGTGTCAGTGACAATATCCCGATTGCTAGGCATCAACACTAGGATATTTGCTAGGCAAGGCATCAACACTAGGATATGTTTCTAATGATGATTCCAGACTCGAGCAATTGGGAAGTGACTTGAACACAGTCTCTGAAGGGTAATATCTGATAAAACAGATTGCAGAGAAAAAAAGGAAAGAAACCCCCATAATATTTTATTACCTATAACTGGGAAAAGTGCTGGAATGACAGAGCTGAGATATCTATGGACGTTAATGACAGACAGATTTATCATGGAGAAATTTTCTGTAAATTGGAGTGTCCTCTGCATCTCAGTTTATTAATTTTCAAAAGGAAGTGATGAACAAAACCGCCACTGGCCAGCATCAATGTACTCCTCCTGGGTCACCCTGTGTGACACCCTGTGTCACACTCCACCCTGTGTCCACCTCTTGTACTCTTTCTCTGAATGTCTGAACTCTGTCATGAGCTCCTTGCCCATCCATGCACACCTCCTGCCATCTTTTCTTGATTCCCTACCTTTTGGTAAGGACCTTTCGTAAGCTTGGGGGTGGTTATCCTTGAATTACACCTTATAATTAGTGTGTACCTTATAATTAGTTCCATTTCTACAAATAAAAAATTTGGAAAACGAATATTTTAAATGTTTTTCCATTTTGTATAAATATAGATAAACTTGAATTTATTAAGATCTATTAGATTTCTGCTCTGGTGACCCTATTGGCTTTAGCAACAAGGAGGTTAAGTTGCATAAAAAAGGGAACTTTACTCTTAAAAATTTAAAAGAAAGACATAGATTCAAAGAATCTCTCATAGGAGGGCAAATGTAATGAAGAAACACACATAAACAATCATGGTTCATTCAACACTTTTATGTCTCAATCTTTTTCTAGCTTTGAGTAGAAGCTTTGAAGACAGAATATGGTCTTATTTTATTGGATTACTACCAAAGCTCCTAATGAGGCAAGAAACCTGGTTTTACTATGGTAATATGTGTGTTTATGCATGAATAGAAAATCCCTCATATTTGGCAGTTTTGTCATTGAAATTGTCCTCATATGAATAATGTATAGTTGTTAATTTTAAACAAATAACACAAGTTCTTCCTTGTGGAACACTCATGGTTTTAAGAGTCACAGTTTAATCTGAAGAAGTAACGGGATTCTTCTAAAATATTAACTATTTTGTTGACACTAAAACTATATGGTGTAAATACTTTCCAGTATATAATTAACAACTCCAGTAGGGTTTCCCCAAAACACATTCCTGTTTAACTGTTTGAATACCAGAATATTGCATGAAGTTTCACAATGATATTAACCTGTTCTATTGGCTTTCTTGGATAAATGCTGTCTAGTCATCTCTAATTTTGTCATGGACAGCACTTTTTTCCCCTCACTGTGGTATTTGACAGAGACATGGAAAGCTTGAGAGCAAACCTTGCCAGAGAAAGGACTACCTTAAATAAAGTACAATATACTTTCTATATAATATTATGTACATTTTATATACATAATTTTTGGTTGTATATGACTGAACTTCCATGGGAAGGAAAAAAGGGAAAAATCATTTTAACTTATACAAACTATGTTATTTGGCTTGGAAATTCCTAAAGGAAGAAAGGGACTTAATTTTCTCTAAGGACCAGAGATAAAATAAAATATTGGGGCTAGATAGTGTAATAAAAATGTATTATGCTTTAGCCTTTCTACCCTACCTTTATAGAATTGCAGTCCATACTTTGTTATTTATTTAAAAGACATAGCCAAATAACTAAATGTATAAGATTGTACATTAGCCTCATATTAGAAATAGAAAAAGCCTTCTAAAAATCTACAAACTTTCTGGGTGCATATTAAAAAGAACATGTTCTTCTTTGCTGCTCTTCATCTAGTTACAGATTTCAGCACTTATCACTTGTTTACATTTTCAATTTTTATTCAAATGAATGCTAGATAAAGGACTGACCTCTCTTTGAAAAAAAAAAAAGGCTTTACTTGGGGTGAATTCTAGTCTAGAACATCTTCATCTTCAAAGGGTTATCTATATCCTCACAAACTGATCTATTATGACAGACTTGTGTCAGTACCTCACATTTGGCTTAGAGGTACATGTAAGCAAACAAAGCAAACCAATGTGGCTGCAGACTGAATGTTTTAATCACCAGCTGGCTAGGACCACTAAACTATACATTTCCCAAGTAAAGATTACAGAGTAAAAAGCCCTAATCCCCTAACCACCTCCAGATTCTCATGAATTAATGCATTAGCTCATAAATAAATTACATACTCAAACCTCTGCCTAAACTAATGTTCAGTCATTTGCTTGCATCCCTATGGGTATCTGAGTGTTCACTCAGATTTCTTTAATTACCAGACATCAAGATCAGAAAGAACACTGACCGTTCTCTTTTTCCTCCTCCCATATATACATCCCACACTGATACATTTTTAGTAAAACAGATGAATGGATGGATATAGTAATGCATGGACTATATTTTTAATATTTCCTGAAATATTATTATTGAAAAGGAAATGTTAAAGGTTGCCTAATGACAAAAAGATAACAATATTTAGGGCATTAAATTTTTTTTCACATCTTGTATGATTTTTTAGGGTTCAGTAGTACAATATTCTCTGCTTGTTTTCACATTCCCTCCTGTCTGATAATTAAGTACAAATCTGACAGTATTCAATTATTCCAGTTCTCTGGAAGATGTCACAGTCTGTGATACTGGCAGCCACCTTTTCTTTCATTGGATTTCTTTGGAAAGAGTAATGAGACCTATTCTTCGTACCCAGTTACATTACCTGGGTACAAGCCTGGAAAAGATTTGGTGATCTTACCATCAGTTTTATTGTCTCTCTCAGAAGGAGGAAATTTCAAGCCCTGGGAAGTAGTAGAACTTCAGGTATTTCCCCCCCCCCCCCCCCCCCCCCCNNAACTTCAGGTTTTTCCCCCCCCCCCCCCCCTTTTTTTTTTTCAATTTTAGCATTTACTACGTGACAGGCATCTCTAAATGCTTGCTGTCATTTCCAGGCATCAAATTCTTACACGTTTACCATGTAGGCTGAAAAAGCAGACTAGCCAAAGTTCTCTCCTCTTTCCATGATATATCAAGAAATTATTTTGTGTATTGTTTTTTGTTTAAGATAAATAAATTAACAGCCAAGCACTTCTAAAGGCTTAATAAATGACCTGAGATTGTTCAGCCAATTTAATTTCAAACCACAGATAGCTATATTCTATCCAGTGAGGCTGAGGAAAGGAAGTCAGTAGATACTTAAGGAGATGAGATAGATTGTTTTTCAGAAGTAAAAAAAAAAGTTGACATTAACACCTACATTGAGGCTCCCAATCCACAAGACACTGGCCACCTAGGAAATGGGCTCTTCTAGCACTACTGCTATTATAACCTCCACATTGAAATATTTCTCCAGACCAAGAAAATGTTGTTTAAAATATAGAGGTGAATATTAATATATGAATACATTTACAATCTTACAAAGTTCCATATTACTCTCAGCAGATTATTTTGCATTTAGTAAATGTACAATAAACTTAAAATTCATACTTACGAAATCTCTGTGGGTTTTTTTTCTCCTTTACTTGTTTTGGTGATATTACTATTGCGCATTCTTGTCTTCCTTGGATTATTGCAGTAAACACCCATAGGTACCTCTTTGTTATTAGTTTACCTATAAAGCTTTGCTTTAGGCAGTGTGATGTCTACAAGAAAAGATGCATAAAAGCAGTTTTCCTGATGTCTTGAAGTTCAGAGCTAAGTTCAAGTGTAGAAATGCAATTATAATAAAATAAAGAACTTGTTCATTTTGTCTCTGGAAGACATAACACTTACATTTATAATACGATTGCCAAACACTTAACTGACTATAACTGTGAACAACCCTGGTTATTGCTAATTTAAATATTATGTACATTTGCTAAAAATTTAAAATCAGAAGTTTAATTTCCAAATACAAATTACTCCCCTCATCATATAAAGGAAGTTTTATGCTGAGCTCTGATTAAACAAAACAGGTACAATTTTAGAGAAAGAAAATGTTGGAAATTATAAATGTTTATTTTGGCCAGTGGCTTCCTGAAAAAATTACTACATTTTTATTTTGATGGGTACATTGCCAAATTAACTAAATTAAAGTTCATAACTAAATTAAAAAAAAAAGAACAAGTCCTCAGCTGTTATAAATCACCACTGCAGAGTTAATAACCGTGGATTTTTACAGCTAAAATGAAGACTGAGCTGTAAAACAAGGTCAATAATCCTGGGAAGCTGGAGGATACCTGAAGTTTTTCAGTCTTAAGATTACAACCAAATATTTAGCATTAAGTCAGTATATTTTGAAATTTAAACTATTATTTCATTATTGCAAGCCTAAAACCAGCAATGTGAGGTGTTGAAATCTTTCCTACACTTAAATCTTGTTTTGATGTATAAACACAGGATTTTCTATTAGTGGTATTATATAAATCAGAAGTGACTACTGGTATCAGTGGAATTACTCTGGCATAAACAGATCAGTAAACAACACTTCAAAGATCACTCATATGATCCATGGATACTTCATTAACTCCTTTTGCTGAACTCGGGTACTTAGAAATACCATGTATTAACCATTTCAGGTAATTAGGAATGCTGTCTATTAAATAAATACTAACCTTTTTTTTTTTTTCTTTTTTCTTTTTTTCCCCCCATCAGCCTCTTTCTAAGCACTCTAAACTAACTTCAGGATACTCACCTCTCCATCCCACAGGTTTTACCCTCCATTTAGAAAAGGGTACAAAGTAGCCATGTATTACTTTTGAAATAGAGATTTTGAAAGTTAATTGAATTTATTTTCTCAGATTTCACAGACATACATTTATCTATCATAATAGAATAGATACCGAGTCTGTAGCAAACGTGAAATGCTTGCAGGTAGAAACCTTAACCTCTGGAAATTAAAGTCTAAGAAACTTCTAGGCATGCTAGTAAATCAGAGGCACAACAAAAGAATGTAATTAGTTTCAGCCATCTTCCAAAGTAGCTTAAACTTACCTATAGGATTACTCTGTTGGAAGTAAAATATCATAGAGAGTATATGGTAAATCTTGGTAAATTTTTGTTCCATATAGCTAGCAATATAGATCTTAGAAATAACACTGTAATCTAGGATATACATTAGCCTTTTTTACTAGTTTCTAGTAGCATTCACAGTGAATAAACACCAAAAAAAAAAAAGATGTTTCTTTCAGCAGCAATCTTATATTCTAAATCTTCTGTAGCTAGAGTAACATCTAAGAGCAATTAGCCTCAATCAACTGTTGATTGTATGAAGTTCAATAGCTCAAACTCACCGGGGGTCAGTATCATCCTCCCAGAACTCAGCCACATGGAGAAGGTAGCTTCATGTGGAAAGAAAGCATTTTCAGCAAAAGAATTAGAATTTTCAAGGCCAGTTTAAAAAGAGGAAATATTCTTAACACTGACTAACAATGCTTTTTCATTGCTTGGTTAATGGTAATGGTAATGGTAAACATCATCATGTCAAACTGAGGCTCAGGGAACATGGTACATACTGCTCAAACATCCAGATAACTCACTATCATAAATATCTTTCAAATTATAAATTGCATAACTCGTTAAAGAACAGCACCAAGCTACTATATAATGTTATGGAAAAAAAAATAGAAGAAAGGAATTATATTATTGCATTTCACAGGTGCAATGTTTTAGGAGCTTTGCAGAGTCAGATGACTGAACAAATGCTTATCTCTGGTGGTCTACCAGTAGCAAAAGTACCTGCCTTTCTTCTCACAAGGACCTGATTCAAAGGTCTTTCAGGCCACCAACAGAGACTATCTGCTATCAAATCAGATCTCAATTTCCTAAAATAGGGATTATGATATAACGAGAAATATTATCAGGGTTATTTAAGTGTTCGAAATGATTGTGCTTGAGCTTCCCTAAGAAATTCCATGGTAGTCTTTCATTCACAAATATTTATTAAAACTTTAGCTTTTAATTGCAGTCAGGATGAGGTAGAAAAGTTAATAGTGTCACTGTCTTTCCTAGTGCCAGAGCCACTGTAGTGCTACACAGCTAATTGAGAGAAAACCACAGCCATTAAGATAACAAAATGCATTACAAGGAGCTTCTGGGAATTGTCACACACAAGGAGCATGTGAGCTTCATACATATCGGGTATTTTAGAAGCAGAGAGACATCTAAAGGAGCTTTCTAAAGGCACGTCTGGTGGGATTGCAAAAATAGAAATATTCTAAATGCTGCATGCATAAAGTGAAATTCAGTGTATCTATTTTCCACCTTGGGAAGCAAAGTAAAAATTAGTGAAATGATGAAATCCTTTGAAACTTTGTGCTCCTCCATTTCAAAAGGCCAAAAGATTGTTTTCCAAAAGGAATGAGGCATGCTTGGGAGGCTACGCTTGTGCGCTGTTTAAATACTGTAGTACCATTGAGATATTGCTGAAAATGAGGGATTTTTTTAATGTAAACTTCTTGTTAGACTAGGGTCTTCTCTTTTTAGATTAAAACTAGACAACCACAGTCCTCTAATATAAAAGAAAAATAATTAAAAACCGTAAAAGTTCCAGGAATATGAGGTAAATCTCTTTATTAGACTATTTCCATCACTATTTTGTAGAGAAGTTAAGAAAAGATGATACATTAGAAGAAATCTGAGCCTCCAGCTAATATTCCTCAGGTCACTGTTATCAAGTTTGGTGGTCACTTTCCAGCCTGTTCCTTTTCTTGGAAAAAACAATTTGACCATGAACTACCACTGTCCCCCTTAATTTTTAAGGCAGTAGTTCCTACATTAGATGTTTTACAATGTGTTTGTTAGATTACAAAACATTTACAATAGAGATATTATAAAATGGTTACAAAAACCATTACCTCTGATTAGAATAAAGCAGATATCAGAAAACACTCTGCTAAAAATACCACTTTTTGAACTGATTGGAAAACCATGATAGAGAAAATGTGAAACATGAGAAAAAATTAATTAGAAGTGTTTCATGGTGAATTTAGGATGAAGAACATTTCAATATCATTTTGTTTATAGTACTGGGAACATGTGAAAAAATTTTTGACTGCAAAATACTATTCACTGATACCTGTGGGGGATCTAAAATTTATAAACCTTTTCTTTATAAACATTCCCTGGTGGCCATTAAGACATCTTTAAATATTCGTACAAACTCTCTCTCCATATCTCCATCTACTTCAATCTAGTAACAGAGGCTGAGATTCCTATTAACTGCCTCCTTGTTCTTGACAGCCTTTGTATATACCACTATTTTCTCTACAGTTTTTAGTCCGTCTAGAATTTCTGAATTTCTGGATAATGTACTTTAAACACTTTCTACATGCGGATGGCAGATGAACATAATAGCTCTGAGATTCATTGTTGGAAACCATGCTAGCGGTGAAATATTAACTGCCATATGTTTTCCAGAAATTTCTTTATTAAAATTCTGCATGCCTATATAATAAATGAAATCCAACTTTTAGCTACAAATTCAATTTGATATTGTGTTCAGTAGAGACCCCCATTTGTTATAGATGATCTCTGATAAAGATACTGCAGAACCAATTTAAGCCCTAAGGCTGTACACCTTTTCCAGGTAGGAAAGCAGTAGAAGAAACAACACTAATAGTAACAAAAAAAGAGCCCCTGGGCTTTTTGAAAGTCTGCTTTTTGCCACATATCTTGTCAGGCATGACTCAACATATATACATACATACAAATCTATGCTGTGGCTCATCTGAGCGCAACTAATACTGCAACACAGATAACATCCGTGTTCGTTCTTGTGACTGCCAGATATTAACTGATTAACTAAAAAGGCTGTAAAATTAATTCTAATTTTATGCATGAAGATATTTTTAAAACAGTTTGTTTAATAAATGAACATTAAAAAGCCTATATTTTTATTCAGTTTTGAAGTTAGTATCTGTGTTTATAATAATAATAATAATGATGATGAAGTATGTCGCTAGCATCACTGAAATTTGAACCTCATGTAAGTATTTAAACTTAGCTAATGTGTGAGATAATGGACACTGAAAAGCAAATTTATTGATTTTCATTTTGTTATTCCAATTTTCCTGTCTTGTAAATGGGATTATTGCCTGACCCACAATTTATGATGCCTTAATCTATATTTGTATCATGAGATTTGTATCATTCAAACAGAATAGTATTTAAAATGGTACAGTATTTCAAATCCTTTACCTGTGGGACTAGCAATTCTATTTCCCTTAATTTTCTGATTAAATAAATCAAATTCTTAGTACCCACATGAATACATTTGTTATCTGTAATACTGCATATTTTTATTGTCTCATTGGAGGTAGAAATTTTGAGGTAACTTCATTAGTATTCATAAAATACGGTAATTTCCTACATGCATCTCCTACAAAATACCTAAAGAAGGTCATACAGAGAGGTGAACCAGAGAAAATTATTTTCTTGTGAAGAAAGAGAAAAAGAAACACTGCTCCTGCATCATGTCTTCAAAATCATAGTTACACAATACCTAGTTTCACATTGAACAAGTGGTCACACAAGTCATTTTAGAAAGTAATAATGAAGTATTAAATTGTGTTCTTAAATAGTGAAGAGGATAGACATTATAAATGCTTTGCAATTTAATAGATTTCATACAGAAAATGAAAATTCATCTCCGAATATTATAGAATTTAAAAAGATATAAACATAAATTGGAACTAACACAAAAATAGTGACATGTTATTTACTGACAAGGCCAAAATAGTAACAGTGGCCTGTGGTGGATTCACCTTGGCTGGCTGCCATTCACCCACCCATCCACTCTCTCCCTCCACCTTCTCAACAGGACAGGGAGAAAACAAGATGGAAAAGCTCATGGGTCAAAATAAAGACAGGGAAAGTACCATCCAGTGTCACCAGCAAAATCCACTTAACTTGGGGAAAATGAATTTAAATTATTGCCAATTAAAAATAGAGTTGGATGGTGAGAAACAGACAAAAAGTTAAGACGTTTTCTGCCACCACACCCTTTTCTCTAGTCTCAACTTCTCTCCTTCATCCCCAGCTCCTCTACCATGCCAAGTGGAGCAGGAGGATAGGGAGTGAGGGGTTGCAGTCAGCCCATAACTCTCTGCCACTCCTTTCCCCCACTTTTGCTCTAACATAGGTCCTTCCCATGGATTGCAGTCCTTCAGGATAATCTTGCTCCAGCATGGGCTAGTGTATCATTGGTTCTTTCAGAGAGTATCCACCTGCTCTGGTGTCAGGTTCTCCAGGGGGTGCGGTGTAGATATTTGCTCCACCATGGTCCTTTCCACAGTCTGCAGAGGAATCTCTGCTCCAGCATCTAGACCACCTCTTCCTCCTCCTTCTTCTCTGACAGTGGGGTTTACTGGTTGGTTTCTCATCATTTTTATCCTCACTCCTCACGTCCTGTGCAGCATTTTGCCCTTTGTTAAACATGAGAAGTGCCACATGCTTGACTGATAGGCTCAGCTGCATCCTGCGGTGCAAAGAATTCTGCTGCAGCCCCCACCAACTGCAGACACCTTGACACTTACACCCAACACGAAACTTGTGTTTTTATTCACAGCAAGAGTTGGTTCTCCTCTTATATTTCAATGGAACTTTCACAAGTAGTTTGAGATGGAAGATTTTTGTGAAAAATACCTACAGAGTTTTGAACATCTAATCTAGTGGGATCCTGGTTATTTCATTCTCCATAAACCCATGAATTTATTATGGTCTGTAAGCAATTTCCATAATAGCTACTTTACATAGAAAATAAGAAATAGCTAGAGAAAGTTTAGTAGTAGTTGCAAAAATGCAATTATCAGTGAAACAAACCTGAAAATGCTACTGGTTTTTGCATGAATGACTCCATAATCAGTTTCTAAGACTGTATTATATATTTGTCCTTTATTTTTAATAATTTTAAACACTCTCACAGATTCCAAAGGGAGCAAAGCATGTGTTCTACTTGAATAGTAAAACAAGATTGGAGGTTACATTGTTTAACCGCAACTGCTTAACTATTTAAAACTTCTGTGATTTTACAACATCACGCAATCCAATAAGAAACAAATTTATCAGTCCATTAATATAATTACATAGTTAAGGTTTAGCCTTAACTTTTGCTATATAGAAGGTTTATAAGCTTCATAAGCCAGGATGTCTTTGTAGTCAGTGGTGTCTTCAAGAGTAACTCTTGATGTGCCAGTCTAGCTGTATGGGTCGGATAGGAAGAAGCTCTGTTAATTTAAGTATTAAGAATATTTCATTCTCTGCTGCACATTTACATGAAAATCACTTGCACATAAGAAGGATTCAATATGTTATTAATGTTCACAACTATCTTTACATATATTATTACTTCTGTGGAAATCAAGAGGTGCATCCCTTTAAAGTTATGTACACACTTTACTATCATGGAATCATAGAATGGTTGGGATTGGAAGGGACCTTAAAGATCATCCAGTTCTACTCCCCCTGCCATGGGCAGGGACACCTCCCACTAGACCAGGTTGCTCAAAACACCATTATCTTTCTGAATAAGGCAATATGAAGAAAGAAAATAAAGAAAAAGAAAAAAAAATCTATTAATTGTAAAATACATTGTCATTATCAACAAGTAAGAGAGCTTTATGTTACAAATTATATAAACTGGCACAGCAAGCTGTTTCTTCAAAATCCACCATGATTTCAGTTTACACAAGATGATTCATTTAATTACATTTCTACAAACACATTTTGGACTAGTTCTTATTCATGAGTGTCCTTTTAGTAATTAACTATTCTATTATATTTTTTACCTGTCTTGTAAAGTGCAATTTCTTTCCCCATAAACAGAAAAGTAAAAGCCCACATAAACTTCCAGGTATCTGACAAATGCTTTCAAAACAAACTCATAAAAGCTTTATTTACATGACTAGATCAAACACATTGTCTATGAAGTCTACAAATAAAATTAAGAAAACAAGCAAATTTAGTAACATGGAAAATATTTTCTTATTTCAGGTAAGTGCTTCAAACTACATAAATAAATTGTATGTAGTATATATATAGTGATACATGTACATGTGTTTACAAATAAGTTCCCTACCTCTTCTTCTTGTTGGATTGAAAATCTGTAATTTGGCTAAATCCTTTCCACCTGCATTAAGGCAGCTACACCTGTGCTCTTGTTCATTTGAAGATGCCATTCAAAACCCATTTAGTTTTAGGTCTCGGTTGTTTTTTTTTCCAAACACCTGCCTGCTTCAGTTCTACTAGGATCCTCTGTCTAAATCTTTGTTCAGTAGGACTATAAAATAACAGGTATGATCAAAAGTTTTTTAAAATGCATTCTAACAAATATAATGATTTTGCATATTAATCAATGTTGAAACTACTGCTTTTAGACTTTGCCAGGTTTGAAAATATGTGTGAAAAAATACTTTGAGAAATGGGTATAAGATAGCAGCCTATCAATATCTGAATGGAGCCTACAGAAGAGCCAGAGAGGGACTGTTTATGAGGAAGTGTAGCAATAGGAGAAGGGGCTTTAAATTGGAAGAGGGGAGATTTAGATTAGACACCAGAAATAAATTCTTTACAGTGAAGGTGGTGAGATACTGGGGTTACCCAATGAAGTTGTGGCTGCCCCATCCCTGGAGGGGTTCAAGGCCAGGCTGGATGGGGCTTTGAGCAAGCTGCTCTAGTTGGGGGTGTTCCCGCCCAGGGTGGGGGGGTTGGAACTTGGGGATCTTTAAGCTCCCTTCTAACACAAACAATTCTATGATTCTAACAAAATACTGCATATACAGTTTTATAGAATCACAGAATGATATGGGGTTGGAAGGGACCTTTGGAGATCATCTAGTCCAACCACCCTGCCAAAACAGGTCCACCTCGAGCAGGTTGCCCAGGAACATGTACAGGAGGGTTTGGAATGTCTCCAGAGATAGACACTCCACCGCCTCTCTGAGCAGCCTGTTCCACGGCTCTGCCACCGTCAAAGTGAAGAAGTTCCTCCTCGTGTTTAGAAGGAACTTCATATGTACAATCTTGTGCCTGTTTCCTCTTGTCCTATCAATTGGCCACTACTGAAAAAAGACCAGCCCCATCCTCTTGACACCCACCCTTTAAGTATTTAAAGGCATATTACTAGATTTCATATAAATGTCAAATATTCTTTGGCTTATTACTAATAGTCCTTTTGTACTCTGCTTTTAAACCAGATATATTCTCAATTAGCAATATTATGGATTGCAGATAAGCAAAAAACAGGATGTCAAGTAGTCAGAAACCCTACTATTAATTACTGTAAAGTCATATGAGTCTATCTTCGATGATTTCCTCATCATTACTTACTCAATAAATGTTCTATTAGAATACATAGTTTCAACAAAGGTTAAATCTGGTTTGAATAGCTTTTTGTTTGGCCCTGTCAAGTGAGTAATAATGTCATTTCCCATCATTGCATTTATAACCCATTATCATTATCTTTTAATAGATGGTTTGTACAATTCGTAGGAGTGTACCAAAGTCATAATCCCAATGGAATAATATGTTTTCTCTATGAAACGCAACACAAAATAAGCAGATAACTGTACAAGTATAATTAAATATAATAATGGAGATGTTTTAGTTTCTTAAAAGCATAAAGACTTAATCACCAGATAAAACATGAAAATTATAAGTTGAAAAATGTATGAATCAATAAAATATGAAGATAAAATGTATGTTATGTTGAAACTAGTTCTCTAATGAGAAAAACAACTTCCTATGGGGAAAATAGTGTATATTGTTTATGAAAAGACTCATCCACTAATATTATTTATAATATTAATGAAAATTAAAAAAGTCCTGGTGGAGTGAATGATGTTAGAGACTATTTTGTTAGAGAAAAATTATTAGAAATAATTGTTATGCATTACAAATATACTTAGCCTTAAAGATAACTTAACTTTCCTGTGGCAAGAACTTTTCCCCATTCCAATATGCTGTGACATTTGACACTGAGAAAAGCTTCTTATTTACTATAGCTGACAGCATTTTTAAATGGACAGAAAATGAGTTGGTCAGAACTCCTTGGAGGAAGAACACGGCAATATCTTGAGCTTACAGTTGTTAGTGGTGAAGTGCCTATAAGCTACTTTCAAAACTCACTAATCTGCAAAAAGTTAGAGTCACTGTCTCTACTTACCTATTTAGAGACGTTTTGTAAGGCAAAAATTTCCTTTGTAGTTTATTTGCTCCTTAATAGAATATTCTTTGCCTTTTCTAGTGCTGGACTGATAAGTTTTCATATAAATATCTCTGCTGAAAAACTAGATTAGTGATGGCACATCTGCTCAACATAGGTTAATAACCTTAAGACAGGCAGATGTTTGAGTGTTTCCGACTGGGACTTATGCTCTCAGCAAACACATATGGTCTTCGTTCATGGCCTTTTGGTTTCTAGACTCTCAAGCATCTGCTAAAGCAACACCTTGCCTGTTAACAAGCTAGTTATATTGTTCTAGAGAGATATGGAAAACAACTATATACAGGGCAAAAATGTAGGGCAAAAAAATACATCAAATATGGCTGTTTCCACTAAAAAGTGTTTCCATTTAAACCATATTGTGTCAGATTCATATTTAACTCTCTAAAATCCTTTAAAAAATAGTAATTGAATAAAACAACCATCTTTGTAGTCTTTATTGTATTGAAAAAACAGGCATATCCATATCAGTTTTATTTTATTTATATAGTGCTTATTTGAACAACATTTATAATTTATAATTTCTTCAGCCAATATCAATAGCTTTCTGATATAAAACACTGCCTTCAGTAGATCTTCTGTACTTCACACCAGCTAAGTACTACATTAAAAATATCATCTGTATTTTAACTTACAGAATCTTATGAAGCTTTACATTTCAAAATTCAAATACATTATTCTCTAACTTTTTCAATATTAAAGAAAGAAAGGAGGAAAAAAATCAATAATAGCCTAAGACATTGCAGCTCTCTTTAACAATGAAATGTTGACAAGACAGTGCTTCCTCTTGTGAGATTCAGGTTTAACCATGTTAAAATGGTTAAATCATGACCCATGGGCTGGATCACTGACATTCTTCAAAGATAAATATGGAAAAGCAAACCTAACAAAACCCACAGCTATTTTAGAACTTAGCAATTTATGTATTTTGTCGCCTTGATAGGGTTATTTTCTAGGCCTACAGGAGAGAAGGGGTGGGCCTCTTGATCAGGGAGTGGAGTGACAGAATGAGGAGTAACAGTTTTAAACTGAAAGAGGTTATGTTTAGACTAGATATTAGGAAGAAAGTCTTTCCTGTGAGGGTGGTGAGAGCCTGGCCCAGGTTGCCCAGATAAGCTGTGGGGGAATACCCATTCCTGAAGGTATTCAAGGCCAGGCTGGATGGGGCTTTGAGCAACCAGGTCTAGTGGCAGCTCTCCTTGCTCATGGCAGGAAGGGTTGGAACTTGACGATCTTTAGGGTCCCTCACACCCCAAACCATTTTATGATTTTTTGAACTCAGCTGGACAGGCACTCTGTGATACAATTTTCCTTGGGACTCCCTCCTACAAGACACTGAGATGTCCCTTTCTGACTATCTTCTCACAACTGTTTTTCATAGAATAATTAATGTTGCAATAACTTTGATAATCTTAAGCCTGCTTTTCTATTACAGTTCCTACTGGTTTTATTGTGTCTGAATGTTTAATTTTTAACCGTTGTTTAATACTGGAACATTGCAATAGGCTTCTCAGGGAAGTGGTTGAGGCACCATCCCTGGCAGTATTTAAAAGTTGTGCAGATATGGTGCTGAAGGACATGGTTTAGCAGTGGACTTGGTCGTGTTAGGTTAACACAGTTGGACTTGATCTTAAAGGTCTTTTCCAACCTAGATTATTCTATGATTCTATGTTATCTGGTAGGTATACCTTTTTGTAGTTACTTCAGACTATATATTAAAGCTTGGCAGTTTGCTGAGGAAACATTAGCTCAGAGTAACATATGGGACCAATAATTACACAATGTATACTTCAAATACCTGTAGTCAATAACTTTCAAACAGCTCTAAATATTAAAGTGCAAGAAAGCAGTAAATTACACAGAATTTCACCTTTTGCAGTATGGGGAAGACTCCATGGATTGGAAATTTAATGAAATTAATTTTGTAGAAGCTTGTTATGAGATAATGAAAATGGATATGTGAGACAAGATAAACTAATTGGTGTTTGAAGGAAGGGGACTAGAAAGATGAAAATAATTCAAGGTTGTATGGAAACAAAAGAAGAAGGAAAGACTGTAAAAAAAATTGTAAAGGAATGAAGGGGTTGAAGATAAGGAAACAGTACACACACTATTGTGCTACATATCGATAACTGAGATCCAGTTTCATATTTACATTTTACTTCATTTCACTGAAAAGGAGTCATTTGATATATCTCCTGAATGATTTTGTTTTTAAATCTACTCTTTCTTCATCTCAAATATATTTCTTCAAAAAGAACTTATTTATCATGGTCCCAATCTGGAAATTATCTGAGGCGGTAATGATTGCAAAATTATCTCAGAATTAAAATCTACATTACAAAGATATGAAACTAGGAGTTCAGAGAAGATGTTAAAAGGTTAAAGGCCCAGAAAATTCCTTATTTAGATAGGCATTTATTTAACAGCTTGTCTTAGCTCCCATGTGTTTGTTGTAAGTATATTAATATGCATACAGCCATATAGATTATTAAAATTACACAAATGGTTATATCCATTAACATTTATTAGAACTCTGAATATTTTACTTTTATAGTATTTGATACATTTTCCTACTAATTTGTAATTCTTTCCAGCACAAGAAAAGGATATATTTTTAAAACACTTTCCTAAATAAAACGGGAAAAAAATGTGCAGGTGATAACTTGTATTTCTCAGATGTAAAATTTTCAGGGATCTTTGATGTCTTTCAGATGAACAAAGCAAAGTATTTTGTGTATCGAATATAATCTAATATATTTTACTAGAATATCTGTCACCGTAGGGCTTCAAATTTATTTCTCTTCATGCAAACCTTTTGTTTGCATTATTTGGACAATGGCCTGGACACAGACAACAGCTTATGGATGAGGACTAGAGTTGCCACAATGGTTTGTTCATTATAAAAAGGTATTATACAAAATACCTTTGAATTTATTCGTCACTTGTATTACAATTTAAATGATGTTTTTAAACTATCCATTTTGGTTTGCATTCATTAGATATACCATCAGATAGATTGATTTTCTAAGTCATGTGATAGTTTCTTCTCCCAGTGTAAGAACTTTTATATTAACAGACTGATTGTTACTGAAAGAGATATTATCCATTCAAAAGACTGGGAATTCTTGAAAATTTTTATCGATAATATTTAGAAATAGCTTTCAAAGTTCCTTATGGAGAACACTAACTTCACAGGTAAATCACAGCTTTAAAATATAACGTTTTAAATAAAACCCACAAAGTTACTTTGCAGAATAGCTAATTTGATTTTTTTTTTTTAAGTCCTCGCTTCTTTGACATTACAGGAGGGTTTTCTCTCAAGGCTGGATTTGAAATATATGTAGAAAATAAATACGGAATGATCCTATTGGAATTAGTTTTCTTATAATTTCTTCTTTATTTCATGTTAAATCTTTATGATATTTATTGGATTATATTAAAATATAAGATTATATTTAAAAAGTGGTATTTCTAAAATTATAAAATCAACAACACAACTAGAAACAAGCATATAGTTTATTTGAGTTGATACTCATTATTGTGTATTTTTTCTCTTGTCTACTTCTATATGACACTTAGAGCTTTTTATAGCAGAAATCCCTCTTTCTCCATGTCAATTTTATATGCAAAATAATGAAGTATTCATCCATAAAGTAAACTTCCTAGGCAGTAGTTCAATTCAGATTAATTGCAATACTAACATCACCACACTATTATTTTTGTTGTTGTCATTATTAATAATGTTTTTATTATTCTTATTAACCTTTAGTAAATGTTGAACATAATGGAAAGTAAATGAAATAGAAACCACTAAAAAGAACGGGCATTCTAAATAAGTGTCATCAAAGGTCATTTCCTGTTATTACCAGTATTAACTTAAAGACAAGTAGCATTAGCAAAACAAATATAGAAAAATAAATATACTACTTTTGACTTTGTGTGAAGTATTTGGGTTTGGCTCAAGCGATTTCTTATTTGTGTGAATTTGTAGAAATTTTCTAAGCTGATGTTCTAGCCTTCAAAAACAATGACCTCTGAACAGTATTTCTGGGCAGAATTTAAAACTTGTGAAAAGGCAGATATGTGGGTTTAGGCAGTTGGTTATTTTCATGTTTCAAGAAACATGTTTTGTCTGTGAATCCATGAGGCTAAAGTGTAGCAGGAGGTAGAAAGCTTTTCCCTGTACAGGGCAAAAAATCATCTGTTCGATTTAAGATACTTAAAAAACGGCAAAGGAGAAACAATATAACACTTTTTAAACCATATGACAAATATGAGCTATTGTCTTTTTCAACAAAACAACATACAGTTTCACGTATCAAACATTAAGAAATTGAGACCTTAATTCATACTAAAGTAAACTCAGTCCAATTACAGTAAATTAAACACATGATATTTCCTTCAACTGATTTTCAGGTTACAGTTTGGTGGAAATTTCCAAAGTAAGAACTCATCTGACAATTGTAGTTGAAAGAAGAAACTAAATTATTACTGTTGTTACACTTCCTCATTTACATCTAGGAAAAAGAAACCTGATTGCAAGTCTTCTAATGGCTTCATAATACAAATGAAGGCAGAAGAAGCGTCAACAGAAACAAAACCATGATTAGTAGTAGAAACATCCTTGAAAATATGCACATTTCAATGCCAGAGAAAAAATTCAACATATAAATTAAACATTTAGGGGGACCATTCAGGAACACAAAGCAGTTTTACCAAAGCCATGTCATAGATCTCTACAGCTAAATAATGTAACAAACAACATATGAATGTCATAAATTGAAATGACCATTAATTTAACTTTTCTGGTTTTTTATTTATTTTATATATATATATATATATGCAGATAACCCAATTGATACATTTATTTATCCATTCCTGTCAGAATTCCTTTTGGTGATCTGATTCTGTAAAAGGTAGATTCCTGAGAGTGATAAGAATGTTGCATGCTTTTTGTCCTCAAGAGACAGGCTACTACTCTTACATCTTCTTTCCTTGTTTTACCTCTCTCCTTTTATCCTGGAGAATTTATCCTGCTGCTCTAGATGTGTCTGGCTACTGTCAGTGAAGGAGTCAAAGTCCATTATGTTGTATTAAATTGAGATAATTGCCCTGTTGTCCTGTACTAAACTGTAATAAGCACCTTGTCTTGTCCAATAGCAGGCACCACAGTTTTAGACGGATAATCTAAGAGAAAGCAAGTTGTGCCTTGGCTTTCTGTGCAGTCTTTCTGCGCAGTCTTTCTGCATCTGTTTCCTTGTCTTTTGAAGGCTGGTCGAACCTGAGAGAGTGGCTATAATGGCTTCAGTCTTCTTCCAAAGTAATGGTGTTGTGGTAGAACATAAATGTTGGAGATGCTGAGGAGAATGAAGAGAGAGAATTGGGCAGAGAAGAAAGAGTGACAGGACTCATAGGAACACGGGGTTGAAGAGGTTGGACCAAATGTGCACTAAAGGGTTCTATGCCCAAAATATAGTTTATCTGGTATAAATGGACACTGGTTAAATAACATGGGAATTTTTAATCACAACTACAGGGCGGTTGGTCTCTATGAAATGTTTGTTTATCTAGAGAGCAGGCTTATCTAGGGAACTGGCCTAGAGATGAAATACCTATGGATATCCTTATCAGTCATGGGAAAATTAGAAAGCAATAATTATTAATTTGTAGGAAGAAGGACAGAGTTCTATTCAAGGTTACTGCTTATCTCTACAGTAAGATGAACAAACTTATTTTCCAAAGATTGTGACAGCATTCTCTGTGTCTAAATGGCTGTTCAAACATTCGTCTTTTAAGTTGCTTTTTTTGAGATTTACACTTCTTAAAATGGCATAAACTAATTCTAATGTTATCATCACTCAAGTAGCTGTACAGGATTTGTTCATCTCCTGGTGTTTTCTTCTATTACTGTGATGGGTACAAGCCACGATACCCCTCATAAATTACTGTGCTTCCTAAAGCCAGAAACCAGTCAGAAGTCAGCAATAGTTTGTCAATCTTTGTTAATGAGGGGACATCATAAAAGAAGCAGTGAAACATAGACATGGAACAAAGATTAACGTTGTGATTTGGGTCAAAAATCCATAGGTATGTGAGTCATAACTCACTAAATTCCAACACAGCCCCCTATAATGAGTATTGAGTTAGTCAATATACCAGAAAGAAAGATTCTGTGTAGCATTTAGGTAGGTATTTAACATTAAATTCTTCCTTGATTAGGGATTGACTTAAATGAATGGTTAGTGGTTTTTTGAATTGTGTGCCAGACCGACAAACAACACTGCTATGGATATGATAGGAAATCAAACATCTTAAAATATATTCAAATATTGCATGACATTTTTCATCCTTTTGGAATAATATATTTTGAATAGAGCTCTTGATATAAATCAATGCCTCTCTAACAAGGCACAAATACTTGCCTCATATTTAAAAGAAAAGATGGAGTGAATGACTGACCTGCTTGAGAGAATTATCATAGTTGTAGTTTTGAGTATGTACCAACAGTAAGAAAACATAGAACAATTAATTTATATGCCACCTTAGAATCAATGGCTGACAATTCTTTATGTTGTTTGCTTTTTCAAGTTTCTGACAGTCATTAAATTAATTATTTTTATATAAGGTACACACTTCTCTCATGATCAATGAAAGCTTATTATAAATGTACAGGGAATACCTATAAAAGCCCTTCTACCATAAAATACATGTTTGTAAGACTTCTATTTTGCTCGTGTTTTAAGAACACAAGCCTTTTTTTGTCTGGACGTTTCCTGTGCAACCTGCTCTAGGTGGTCCTGCTTTGGCAGGGGGTTGGACTAGATGATCTCCAGAGGTCATTTCCAACCCCGTGTGATTCTGTGAATGTAAATTAGAACAAAAAATATGAATAAAATAATTAAATGTCATTTAATCAACTGCTTATTTTCTTCTTTCAATCCTTTTAAAAAAAGTAAAATTAAAAATATTTAGTAATATGATACTGTATAATACATTAATATTGATATTAATACAATATATTATTATATTGATAATATGATATTAATACAATATATCATTATATAATGTTTAAATATTAAGAGATTTTCTATTTTTCTTTCTTTCTGATTTTTTTAAGCACTGCATAAGAAAGGCACTCATGTGACTGACTAATCCATCTGAAGAACTTCTGAAGTCCTTGCTTCCATCTTTCAGTTGTCATCCTGACTGCAAAGCTTAAGCAAGATACACTGGATCACTCATTTTGCTCTCTATAAACCTCCTCAAATCACAGGACTGCTAATCAGTGAAAACCTTCCAGAGCCTTTATGAATTCCACCCTTGAGAAATTTAGATGTTCATACACTTTTCTTATTTAAAAATTTATATGTTTTTGAGGGGAGGGTATCAAACTGCATTTTAAAGTTGCTTGCATCATAATAACAGTTTTCTACAGTAATCTCATATTCTCTTACTGCTTTCTAATTACTACTTAGCAAGCAGATTAAGTTCCATTGTGTTCCAAAGTAGCTTTAACTTGCTGTATTGCTTATCAATATAACCAGCTGTTCAGTGGTAGATTCAGTGATGACGGCATTTTTAATTGCTTTTTTCGTTTGGCTAAGTAAGTTCAGATGGTCACTAATTAGTTCTGTCATGCTGAGGTAGTTTTGTTATGAACAATGCAATCAGTGTTTCATTGAAAAGACAACTTTCCTGAGATCAACACTGCTTAATTATCCCTAGGAATCCATCCTCCGTTTCTTTATTTGTTATCGCTGTCATGAGTAAGGTGACATGAATTAAACTGAACTGCCACTTAAAAGAAAGTTTCTACTAGTACACATAATGATTTCTCATTTTCCTCTGCTCAAAAGCAATCAATTGAAACAGTCATAAAGACTTATTCTTTATTAAGGTCTGTGCCTTGCTTTAGGGCAGCCCAAGTTATTTCAAAATTATAAGGCATTGAAGTAGTTTATGATATTCACACTTGTGGCTGTATTTCTCTTACATAAAACAGCATGAGATGACTAGCTTTTTCTTAGGTGTTTTCATCCCATTCTATGGAAGAAAATAATCTTCCTGAAATACTGGAAAAAAGCAATAACAGCACTTTTCTTCAAGATGGATAAAAATAATTTAAAAAGGAGCAAATGCCAGAACTATTAGATCTGATTGTTTTTTTTTAATAATATAATAATGGTTCTGGATTATATAGTTCAAAAAAGTAATTTGTAGTTGGGGACAAAAACATCCAGGAACTCCCTAGATTTACTTCGGGTTTTTTAAATAACTGGTTTTTCCTCTCTTCATTAGAGACTTTCCTCATCAGCCGTTTTCTAATGTCTGTTGATTACAAAAGCAAATGCATACCAATTGAATTGTCACTAAAGAGTCACTAGTGAAATATCATTACCATGGCAAAGAACACATGGAAAACACCTCTGGAACACTAAGAAACTGTTTAAAACTGACACTATAAAACAACACTTATGTACTGAGGAATTTTTTAGTTCATTCTTTCATTCCTTAACATTTTGTGTAACTTTTAGTATGGAACAGCGTCTCTTGGCATTCTCACAATCCTGTATCTGTTTCAATTCTGTTTTTAGCATAAATATGTGGGAGTGCCCAACAGTAGTTTGATGAAACAATCTATGCTCTTGAGCTACAAGTGACTTTCAGGTGACTGTGGATGTAGGGAAAAAAAAAATCAATCAAAAATTTACATCTTGCAGGAAACTAAGTTGTAAGGAAGGCTGTGAAAAATCATGATCTGCCGGGGGAATATTCAGCTGCAGATGTTCATCTGGGGTTCTTCATGTCATGGAAATTCCTTAACAGCAATTTCCATCTGAAGAGCCAGCTGTGAAGGTAGAACAGAAAACACAGTAATGATTATGCAGCACTGGAGCAATTTCTCAGGTATACCACAAAACTAGGTTTATAGCAACTCAGTGAGAAGAAAACCAGTGACATAGAAAAGTTAATTAGAGAGCTGGTTGTATCAGAATGCAATCTCAACCTCTTTTCACCTAATTCTTCCAGCTACTTAGACCTGAGCAAAAGTAAATGTTGAGAGAGACGCATTAGGCTGTTTTTACATTATAAATCAAGCAGGGTTAAAGTATGAGCAGAAACATTAGAAACATAGAATGGTTTGGGTTGGAAGGGACCTGAAAGATCATTGAATTCCAACTCCCTGCCATTGGCAGGGACATCTCCCAGTAGACCAGGTTACTCAAAGCCCCATCCAGCCTGGCCTTGAACACCTCCAAGGAAATAAAGTATGCCATATGTGGCAAAATCAAATGTAACGTGGACTTGCAGACCAATGCAGAAACATCAAAACATAAAAGCATGTTAGCAGACATAAAAAGGAATCCAAGCAGATCCCAGTGTGAGGAAGAAGAGTCCATCAACATCATACTCCTTTTGGTGAGCTACTTGGGATAGTTGTTACAGATAAACCAAATGTAAACAAAGTACAAGGCATGTTAGGACAAATTCAGACCGAGCAAATCTGATGTGTCTCTATCCTAAGGACTTGTAAACTCAGTACAAAACCTGGAGCTTCTTACCAGCTATGGCAGAATTGTATTACTGGGCTACAGGGTTAGATTTATGGCAAAGAAAGGTGAATGGCAATCTACTATAGTCAGATAAATTTGTACCATTGTAGGGAAAATAATGCAAGATGCATTGTGACAGCACAAATAGGATTCTTAGGTGCTTATAGTGAGAAAAATATCTGCAGGATGATTAAATCTCAATTCCTGTCCTCAGAATTATTTTTCCTGGTTTTCTTTCTCCAGGAGGAGTAGTTATAACATCTTCTCAAGAGGTCGGAGATATGGGACTGAAATCTTTGCCTATGTTGAGAAGTACCTTGATGTCTAGAGCACTTCTGATGATAGTACCTCAACACCTCTGGAATTCAAGCTTTTCAAATGAATCATCATGAGGGAATCTTCAGTGTCACAACTTTAAAATCTGCATCAGCCCTACTTTGAGCACCTTTCTTTTGAGAAAAACATGAAAACAGGACACCACTTTCGCTAAATTTCACTACATAAACCCAAGATTCCAGGCTAAGTCCAGGTGCCTAGAAGCACAGTAGTCAAAACGTAAAGGCAATCTTTTAGATTTTTAAAAATCTTTTAAAACACAGTAGGTTTTAAGAAAGACTGTAATGTTTTGCTTTTAGAGAACAAACTGTATCTACATAACTGTAAGTTGTCTTCAACAGTGATTTGGTCACATGTATTGATTTTTTTAAAGTTTTATTTTCATATGATATTATTCAAAATGCTAAAAGCTCTTTAAATCTATCTTCATAATGCTCTGACCTACAACTTTTTCTGAGCTGTAACAATATACAACACAGCACAGGAGCTCAGAAGTGATGCCATTCACTGAGGAAATATGCACAGACTGCTATGAGTAAGTTAGAGATGGAAATCAAACTGGCTGCTCGATATCAAAAGCTTCCAAATATATTTAATCAGCTTATATCACCTTCCCTAGCAAAAAGACTTGACATTTCAATAAGCATTGTGACAGTGTAAGAAAATGGCTTTAATGTATTGCACTGATGAAATATCTTTTGAACTGTGTAAGAAAATATGCTACAATGATGAACCCCCAAGCTGCAGATAGAAAGACAACTTAATCATTCTCTGCACTACCCACTGCAAGCTTGACAGTACTACCTTTTAATGTGTATTGTTTTATGGGAACTTCAGAGCAAAAACACATGAGAAACCATGATAAATGAATATCTTTTAAAGTGCTTTCTTGAACCCCAAGAGCTGATTGTTCCTATAAGCAGAACTGGATTATTGCTGTTGTAGGAACTGAATGGTAGTAGTTACCCTAGAGGCTTATTCAGTGTTTACCTCCTTGAACAGTGAATTGGAAAAAATATGACACCTTAATCACATTTTCCATTCATTTGTTACACCTTCACTTTTAATAATGATTTCTTTCTGAACACAGAGCAAGGTGCTCTGAATAGACACCACGTTGTTTTCAGCTTTCCAGCAGGCTGGGGGGCAGCTGGAGGCAGCCACAAGATCAGGATCACTTCCAGAAAGGTTTTGAATGTCTCCAGAGACGGAGACTCCACAACCTCTCTGGGCAACCTGTTCCAGGGCTCTGACACCCACAGAGTAAAGAAGTTCTTCCTCATGTTTAAATGGAACCTCTAATGTTCAAGTTCGTGCCCATTACCTCTCGTCCTGTCACAGGACACCACTTAGAAGAGCCTGACCCCAATCTTCCTGACACTTGGCTTTTAGATATTGGTAAGCATTGATGAGATCTCCTTTCAGTCTTCTCTTCTCCAGGCTGAACAGACCCAGCCTTTCCTCGTAAGAGAGGTGCCCTTGTTGGACTTTTTCCAATAGTTTCTTGTCTTTCTCAAATGGGAAGCCCAGAACTGGACACAATACTACAAATGTGGCCTCGCCAGGGTAGAGTTTCTGAATATCTGAGTCTGCAAAATTGATCGAAAGCCAGCAGAAACAGTGCTGAACAATAATACCTAGGAATAAGCTCTAGATTCTTATCAGCATAGCAGAGAACTGTGAATTGGATGATGATTTGGAATAGTTTAATTGTCTTGCTTATAGATTGTTGCCACTGCCGTATCCCAGAGCAAGTACTGCACATTGCATAACATACTCCTGTCCAAGGGTCTCGTAAATCTCTGCAACTTCCTCTTGTTCACAGAAGCTTTCATTGTATTTCTATTAGAAATTAAAAGAAAAGCAATTATTATAACAGAATTTTCGGCCAATATTCTGAACATGTACCCCTTATACTGGAAAAACAACATTTTAGCGATCTGGGTTAAAACTCTCATTGCACATTTCAATTTCTTTTTCTTGGAAAAGATAATCTTATCTGTGACTTATTTGAATATATTTCTATTTTTTTTGTTTGTTTCTCCTGCAAATAATGCAAGACAGCTTCTTCACTGTGTCTATATTAGGAAATCCACAAGGTTACATTTAAATGAACACAAAAAAAGCATAAGAGTTAGTGATAAGATATAAGATGTAAAATAATAACTTATATTCAAAACATTTTGCAAATAATTTTTTTCCTAGAGCTATGCATCAAAATGTATTTCTTTGAGAACTAGTGAAACTGATTATGTGAAATTACGTTCCCCAAAGGAAATCTTTCAACCCTACACCCATTCTACATTTAAATGTTTGCTTTGTGTCTTAATACCACATATATATATATATTAAGACAAATTGCATTACTACTTATAGATATAAAGTAATAATAGTGATTAGAAAAACACTAAAACCCCTTTTCAAGGGAAGTCCTCCAACAAGAAAAGCTCTCCAACAGAATCTGTGTTCAGTAAAGTATTTTTGAAGAATGATTCTCATGACAAAACCCGACTAAGAAAAATGCCTCTTGGTAGGATGTTGGAGAGCGACTCTTTAGACCATTCCCTGATAGTTCTTTTTCTTTAAGATTTCAGTCACTCTAAAAAGTGAGAGTAGTCCAATGTATTGCATCATCCAAGCGAGGTCAAACACATTTCCGTATTAAATTGCACACAGCTGCTCCCTCATTTCCTTCATCTTATGAGTGGATACTCTTCCAGACTGCAATGGATAATTTCCTAGTGTAGGCAAAGCAGCACTCTGAGGCCAGGTTGAAAAGGGATGATTTGTGTTCAATTTACCTGTAGTAAATTGCTTCATATTTTCTGTGAAGTACTCTTACGCGGTGACATTATTAATTCTATCACACACCAAGTTCTGTTGTTGAAGCCATCAGTAATTTCATGGCGTTAAAATCAATCCTCTTATTCAGTCAAAGGGGAATATGAGAAGACCAAATTCCTAGTGCCTTTTTTTTTTTTTTTTTCACATAGAGCTGAAAACTGCCACAAGCCCAGTATATTTTGCCTGCCAGAAGATTTTCATGGTGGAGCCTTAGTTACACTGTTCATTATTTAGCTTTGCAGGTACACGTAATACACCCTGTTCTGCAGAAGGAAATAAAAGATGTTTCCACAACATTTTATTACTGACACACAGAGAATGAACTTTGGTTAAGGAAAGAACAAATTTAATAGTAGTGTTTGAATACGGTTGTTTTTTTCTTATGTTTCACTTTACTGGAGGACCTTTATGTACATTAATTTTTGCTAGGCTATACTCTAAGGAAGTGTTTGAAGAAATGTAATTATCATTATCAGCTGTGTATAGACATACATAGGAGGCTAGTCTAATAACTCAAGTGGAATATGTTAAATTACAAATAGGCACACAAGACATTCCTCTTGAGATGCAAAATAGGACCTCCTTCATCACTGGCTATGCATGTGTCATCATGTACCACAGTGATCTGGTTTATCTGAGACTCAATTTCAGTGAAAATCAGATATATCACAAAGTGCTGAATCTTTGAGCCATTTAATACTAGAAGAAAAGATATCCTCCATAAATTAGCATCCCCCATGTGCAGAAAAACCCACCTCTACACACATATATGCGCATTTTACTAGTGTGTACTAGTGTCTTCACTGACATCACTTCTAGCCATCTGGCTTAATGACTTACTTTGCATATGAAAATAGTAAAGCTCCTCAAATACCCCAACAGAAGATCAAAGTAAATGTGGTTGATAATACCTTTTTCATTATATAGACCTTCTTTTCTTTCTGTTTGTACTTGGAGATCCATGAAATTTAGAGTGCTTGCTCAAGATCACCAACTCTACAAATACAATGTCTGCTGCAAAGCTCCAGATATAGAGACCTAATTCTTCCTGTGCTTGTAGCATTCTTAGAGACACAGGTGCCAAGAAAATCTTACTTACCCATAACCTAAATGATGCTAGAATGTTCCTCACCACAGGCTTATGTTCTAAATGTACTAGTTAAAAAAAAATATATCACAGATTACTCACTGTATTCTCAGACTTCTCACTTTATTTTGAGGCCTAACACTGCTCATCTACATGAAGGTGAAAACAACAACGAAGCTTTCATGTATTCTAGTTTTCTAGTTAAGTGCTACTCTCTTACAACTGCAAGGAGTGCATACATGGATTTATGGATCTGGATAATTGTATTCATGCAGGCATTGGGAAAAATGATCACTGTCTATTATAATTATTCTGTAGATGGTTACACTCAAAGGTTGCCATTGGAGAAAGGAAGAAGATATATTTTCTTGAAGTACGTATTAAACTTAAATATGATCTTTTAAAAGAAAAAAAAAAAAAAAAAAAAAAGAGAAATCTATCCATTGAGGGGGAAAAAAATAATAGATTCATCCAGTAACTGATACTAAGGAATCATAGCTAATGACTTCCAGAATACCTTCTATTACTTTCAAAACACACTACATATGTTGAAAAAATGATTCACTCTTGATACTGTTTGCTTATCACATTATAGAAGTCATCCAAACAATTCATACAGTATTTTAGTATTTTTTTTGGTTTGAGAATATAAGTAAACCTGTCCTTAGAGCATTACCACTTACTAATTCTTCTGCTTTTTAAGACTATTTTGAGAAGGTAAAACTTCATTGATTTAACATCAGTAGACGTTTTGCAGTACTAGAATTTGATCTGTCTGCTCTCTGTATTGAAATAACAAATAACTATAACATGTACAGATTATGAAAAAGTAGTTGCACTAACTGTGATGCAATGAGTGCTTAACAATAGTTTCAGTAGCAATTCTGAATTTGGGGCCCTTTTACATTTGTGTTATATATCGATTTTTAAAGCTACTCACAAATTTGTTTACCAAGAATTTCTCCCATGAAATAAGACTTAGATGCAGTGAACTGATATCATATAAACATGAGGTAATGCTTATTATGAGCCTGATTCCAAGTGATAAATCAAAAATAAATGGTAGGATCCTTTGATCTCTCTTGATTGTTCATCATGCTGTTTTGATAAGAAAATGTAAAAGAGCAACTTAATTGAATTGAAATAAAAATCATTTCAATTCCATCAGAGTGTGAACAGGAGAGAAGTTTGATTGATATACATGCAAGTTTTTTTTTTTTGTCATGTTTGTAATGTTCTATTCATTTCTTTATAGGTGTAGTTAATTGCCTGTCCAAGCAAATTACTTTCTCCGGAGACATAAATCCAGACGCTTTAATGGCTTCTGTGTTGAGACAATGTGTGCCTCTTCAATATAGATATATTTGGTACAGAATTAAGATAAGAAGCATAAAAATATTCTCAGGAACAATGACAAAATCTTCATTGGTTCTGCTGGGGCCAATTTCCCTGTTTTCTGAAGAGACCATTTGATCATATTGCTACAGTGGCTACAATTGTTACAATAACCAAGTTGTTATAATAGTTTCTTCAAAACTTTCATAATCTTGTGTCTGTTTATCATGTTTTGACTGGCAGCATTTAGTTGGCAGCAAATATCCAGTAAAAATGTGATTGATATTGATTGGAATGATAAGAAACAACATTACAATCCCATCATCTTTGCCTTTAACATTATTCTTAGATTACCTAAGTATTAACATTCATTAATATTTGTGGTGAACATGCATATATTTTAATTTAAATACCAGTTCTTTAGATTTCTTGTCAAAATATTGTCAAGACAGAGAACAAGGTTGACTGTCTATTCAGAAAGGCAGTCTCCTATGATCAACATTTTTTGCATGAAAGATAAAAAAAAAAAAATCTATTTAAGTTGTGGTGGTTTAGGTCGTGTAAAAGACAAATTCAATCTAAGGTAGTTTTAATCGATTATATTGTTTTCAGAATGCTGCTAAGACAGAAAAGGGCAAAATCTGTCATCTTAATTTCAGTCGTCTTTTCCAAAAGTCTAATCTCTGTACTTTGCATTCTAAACCATTCAAAGTGCTAAATCCATTGAAGACTTTTAAATAAAAATTAATGCCAGTGTCTTAAGGGATATCTGAGCTTCTAACCACTGGAAAGTGAAAGAGTTTTCTGAGGAAATTCCACAATACACTTATTCTCTTTTTATAGTTCTACTTAAACTTTCCTTGGTTATTTGGGAAATATTTACCAAAACACCGTGGTGTGGGAAATACTATATTTCAAAACAGATGACAGGTGGGAGCTGTACCAAGTCATTGAACGGCCATCCAAGTATCAGAGCTTATAGTTTGAGGTATCTGACCATAGTGAGGCAGTATATCATGTTCATATGATGAAATCAAACTGTAGAAATTAAATTAATGATAAAATCATTGTTCAGCTTCTGCAATGGATCTTTCACAAGTGAATATGCAGGAGGGAGGTTCATTATTGTTAAAATAGGACCAGAAGCTGAGCTTTTGCTTACAAAGACTGCAAACCTCCTCATGCTCAAGCAAGAAAAACGCTTGCTTTGATCGCTCTAATGGAAGGCATTTATTTCTCTATTATATGTTTCCTGTTTTCACAAACCTATTCATGACTTACCTACTATGAATTCTGCGCTGAGATGAAGGAAGAGCCAGAACTGTAGAAAAGGTGCTAATTCAAAGGTTATTTCAAAGACATCGTATTAAATAATTGGATTAATTTCAACTTCTTTATTATCCTTATTGTGTTTCAGCATATATGCTCTTCAGAAAAGTAAAATCATCACCTATTGTTTTTATAGCCTCCATTGTTTCCTCTAAGCCTTTTTTACAGTATTGTCTCTGCTGTAGAGCTTTCATTTCAATTATGTTCTCATCATATAAACTCTCAGATAAAAAATACTTTATTTGTTTATAGGAAAAAAGTTTAAAAATCAACCAAACAAAAAAACACCAGAAAAAAATTTGAGACTCATTAGATCTTACCAAAGGAGATAGTAAAGCAGTTTAGATACAACAAATAAATGAATTAAGTATTTAGACATTTAGCTATTTGCAGTGAGAAGCTGCTATCCCATATTAATATTTTTTCTTTCAGACTCTACAAAACTTTGACATGTAATCTTTTCAGCACTTCTATTGTTTTCAAAATCTTGTAAGTAGTTGCACCAAAATATCCTCTTATTCCCAAGCTTTGTGGCACTATCAGCTTCCTTACACAATCTCAAATGAATTTTGTTCAGCAGAATATTTTAACTCCAGTTAAATAACTTCCAGATTATTTGAATAATTCAACAGAGTCGTGATGATTAAGTTGAACACTGATTTGACGTCATTTCAGGTTTCTCTGCTACACTTTAGGCTGCACCAAACCTCAAGCATTAGTATTAGCTTGATCAGTGAGTCAAAGTTAAAGGCTTCTGGTTTCTGGATTTACATAGGTTTCGATTATTGTGAAAGCCTAAAAAAGACAACATATAGACAGCTTTGCCATGCTATGTTAAATGGTACTAAGTATTACTTTTTTGATAATAAAGTCAGAGTTAAACCAGCCCAATCTGTTCACAACCTTTAGAATGAGTTTTACACATTTTAACAACACCTTTTAAAATTATAGCATTCTTGTGTATCTATTCTTCTGGGCATTCTGTTAAACAATGTGTTATAGAACCATGGAACTGACAAGATTGGAAGGGACCTTTCAGATCATCAGGTCCAACCATCAACCCAACAGTGACAAAAACCATCACTAAACCATATCTCTGAGCACCACATTTACCTGTTTTTTAAATATTTCCAGGGATGATGACTCAAACACTTGCCTGGGCAGCCTGTTCCAATGCTTACCCTTTCAGTGTAAAATTTTTTTCCTAATATTTTTATTTGGCCTGTGTCAACATGTACACTTTAAAGAGTCATGTTTTCATGGTGGGTCCAGAAATTTACACCTGCAAAATTTCTTTTTCAACAGAAAGGAACTGGTAATTTCTACATGTAAATAATATGCTTGCAGGTATATTCCTGAAATGAAATAACAAACCTTGTAAGTGCACAAACCAGGATATTCTAGATTATTTTCAAAATACAGGTTTCCCATTCTTTTGCTTAAGTAAATACTGTATTTGCTTTCATGTTTATAATACCTAACACATAATTTTGTCCAGACTTCCTACTTTCTGTAACATGTATTCCATCCATTCCTGCAACACTCCAAACTGATAGTCATTCAAAACCACAAATGATTCACAAAATCTATCCAAGCAATAAGGAATATCACTTTAAATGAATTCAGCTATAATTGTATCATTATGCTGTCATGTGCAGCAGGAAGCAACACAGAAATGCTTGCTTCTTGGAAAAAAAGAAAAAAAAGAAAAAAGACAAATGACTTATAAACATATAATTGCTTTTCCAGCACAAGTGCAGATGCGAACAACCATTAACTGCATTTGCATTGTAGGTGGTTCGTCTTCCTTCTTTTCGCAAATCAAAAGAGTTTTCAAGCAAATCATTCTGTTATTATTAGTACTTGCCATTGCACTGTGAAATTGAGTTGGATCCAGTCTTGAAATTAAAACATACTACTTCTGGTCATATAGGACATATGACATTTAGAAATAGTCTTTATTTATTTATTACTTTCCTGCTGCTGCTATGTAGTGTTTTGAAAGCAGAACTATATAAGATTTAGGCATGACAACAACATTCAGTGCAATCAGCCATTCACTAAGTTTGAATAAGTCAGTAGGTATACAAAACACAAAACTGAGCAAGACACATCCTTCGGCCTTGGAAATAATGTAGAACAAATAAGAGCTAAACTAATTAGCTCCGCTATTGCACGTCTGATGTAGCCAGAATTCTTTGCTTATCAGAGCTTGCTTATCCAGCAATACTGATGAAGAGAACCATATTCGCTAGCAGTATACTATCTCTTCCAGCAACACTGGATATTTTAATATATAAATATTACCATATACCCATCATGCATGACATCTATATATGTATGTTTACTCATATGCATACTTCTATACAATATACATATACTTACACGCATGTTCCTATACTTGTTGTGGTTTAAGCCAGTACCTAGCTAAGCACAACACTGCCCCTTGCTCACTCGACCCCCTCAGCAGGATAGGGGAGAGAACTGGAAGGCTAAAAGTAACAAAACTTGTGGGTTTAGATAAAGGCGGCTTAAGAAGTTTTAAAAATAACAAAAACCCCCACACACAACTCAAAGAAAGACAAAACCAAGTAAAACTAGTGATGCAAAAGCCCACAGTCTCTCATCACCAACCAAACAATGCCCAACCAGCAGCCAAGTGTTGACACCCACAGCAAAACGCCCATCCCACCCTCTTTTTTTAGTGCTGAGGCAACCCCATACGTTATGAGGCTGGCTGTCCAACCTGTGTCTCCTTCCAAATTTTTGCCCACCTCCAGCCTACCAGCTGCAGGGCACCACGAGAAACAGAGAAGACCTTGACACTGTGTAAGCACTGCTCAGGAAGAAGCTAAACCATCAGTGTGTTTCTGTTTTCATGAAAACACCATTTTCATCACAAGTCCAAAATCCAGCATCATACTTTGAAGAAAATTATCTCAATTCTAACCAAAACCAGTGCAATATAAATTTTAAAAAATCTCTGTACACAACTATATCAGTATTTGTCTGTAGAGTTACCTGAGGAGACTTTGGTGACTTTGCTGCTAAAAGAGCTGGTGATCTTTACTCATTTCAACCAGTAAGCCTCTCACAGGTGAAATTAATAGAGCAGAGGTAGTAATGCCTACAAGTGTTAAGTGGCTCAGGCATGATAATTAGTGTGTGTTTTTCAGTATCCAGGAACTAGTATTTGCAATATGATGGGTAAGAGAACACAATAATGCAGGCTTTATATTAAGATAGGTATTACAAATGAGAAATAAAAAGGAGGCTGACAGTAATTACAGAGGTTTTATCCTTACCTTAATAATGTTAAATCATGCTAGAGAGACCTAATGCTGATAGGGTAATGAAAAAAGGGACCTGTTGTTTAAGGGAATCAAATGGATCTTTTAGATTACCTTGTTTATGCTTTCAAGTTCAAAATGTCTTTCACGCCAGACTGCTCCTAAGCAGAGCAAGAACGCATTTGCCAAACCTTCCATCAAGATACTACATGAGGGATTTCTGTAATTATGCAAATATAAATGCAAGAGATAACTTTGTAGCAAAGAATAAACATATAATACAAAGTATTGGAGTGAATTCTGGATTTTTCTTAAAAAGGTAGAGTGCAAAACTACAGTTTTTACTTCTTACACAGTTAAATCTCACCTGGGTTTTTTGAGTGGTCAACATTCCAGTGGTATAGAATCATAGAATGGTTTGGGTTGGAAGGGATCTTAAAGACCATCCAGTTCCTGGGCAGGGACACCTCCCACCAGACCAGGTTGCTCAAAGCCCCATCCAGCCTGGCCTTGAACCCCTCCAGGGATGGGACATCCACAGCTTCTCTGGGCAACCTGTTGCAGTGTCTCACCATCCTCACAAAAATAATTTCTTGCAGCTTTCTGCCTGTTGTATTTTGAATAAAAGAAATTTGAATGACTGTACGATTATTGAGTTCATGAGTCTACAGGGTTTCTTACCTGATAGAGACGCAGTGTATTGTTGAAACTACATTTCCTTATGTCCTTTCTTCAGCCAGTCCAAATCTGCTGAAATCCACAGTATTTTCAGAGGGAATTTGGGACAGAATTGTAATGGTACTAGTCAACAGATGTAACTGAACTCAAACTGGAATGTATTCAACATTCCATAATTTCATCAGCTAAAATATGTAGCTGCATTTCTTAGCCAGGAGGTATATAGTCCACTCCTACTTTTGAAGGTATTTTATGTCATGGTTAAAAAAACTAAATTAGGTTCACATAATTACAAACTCTTTTAGTTCATGGCACTTTATCCTTAATAAAAATTGTATATTTTGTTGATTTATTAGACTTTCTTAAGGTTGTCATAACATCATTATGGAAAAAAAATATTGAAATGTGTATATCATAAAAGTTCATGTAAGTACTTCCACAATATTGTGTTTGATTTTGTTTGGATTTTTTTTCAATAATTGAGACCAGATTGTGCAACAATTTCCTATGAATATTTAGTAAGATTTTGAAAACTGCCTAAGCAGATCAAGCATTTGTTAGTCACAGTTATGTTAGAAAGTTAGTTTTACTAAGTGGCAATAGATTAACCACTAAAAAGAAGTAAGAATTGGAAAGTTTATCTTCCACGTGAAAAGGAAAAAAATCAATACGTCCTCAGATTCTATTTGTGAAGCAAAGTGCTTTCCCTGATAAATATATCTTGTTTCAAGTCATGTATCAAAACGTAATCAACCTCTCAAGACAGTCCTAAAACTAAGCCCTAGGACAAAGTCAATGGAAACCAGAAATAACAGTTCTCCATATTAAAAACTATCCATTAGTAATAAAATCAAAGATGATTAACACACATATTGATTGCTCTTAATATGAGTAGTGTAATAAAGTAACAATACTTTTAATTAAAAAAATAATTCTCAATATTTTCATGTAAGAGAAGCTTTACATTAAAATTAAATGAGAACGAAACTGTCAATCTCTGTAATTTTCCCCTGGTGCTTAACTGCACATTAAATTTTATGATCTATATCTAATGAGTTTCTGTTGTCATAAATGGATAATATCTATTTGTTTTCTTCTTCTTCTTTATTGGAAAAATTCTGAAAACATAAAGTTAATTAAGATGACACGGATATTTATGAGGTTTTTTTTGGAGTGTAACCATCTTTACCTATTACTCAAGTAAGCACCAAAAAAATATCATACAGCCCAAATTAAACCTCATTAAATATGTATATTTAGGGAAAAAAAAAGGAGCAATAAAATTATGAGTACATTTTACAACTTTATAGGAACAATAGAGTGCATGTCTCATAGTTAGTTTTTTAATCAACTCCTATTTAATCAGCTGGGACTCTAGAATTCATTAAAGAGGTAATTTACCTGACTGGCAAAACTGTTTTTATTCCTGTTCTCAGTCTGAAAATCTGAGCATAATCAGGTGTGTTCCTGGAATTATCTTAAAATTAGTGTGCTTAGGCTCTTTTTGCTAGCAAAAGTTACGCTATTTGAACTACAGTATCTACATTATCACAACAGTACTATAATTTTATTCCTGCGATGAGAAAAATGCTATTCTTTCTAGTGAAGAACACTGTTTCCTCTTTCTAAATAGTTATTTTTTCCCTCTTGATTGTTTGTAAGCATTTTCTACATTCTACTCGTATCTGGGATATTCTGCTCATATGTGGGGAATGGGATATCATAGTATCCAGGTAATTATGATGGTATGATATTAGCTCAGGGGAAAAAAAGAGAAAAAAAAGAATATTGTCATGAATTGGTTATTTTATATGCATAAATTGATAAAAATAATTAAAAAAATTGCCCAAACCCATAAATAGATATGTACCTGATTTTGCAAGGTTGTGGTGTCAACAATATTTTGATGGAGATCCTATGACGATGCAAAATGAGGCCAAAAAATTCTTAATACCAAAGGAGGGTGCTTTGCAGGAGGGCTTAAGCAAATAAATTCAAGAGTAAAAATCCAGAAAAAAAAGCCAAAATTTTTTATTCCAGCTAATTATGTTATCTGGAATCCTTTGTAAAAATCTTTCTATGACATAAACAGCTGTGCTGAGGTACAGAGATACAAAACAAATCAATGTTGTTAAGTTGAACCTTGATAAAGACAGGAATTAAACAGTATATCTAAAAAGAGAGATGGGAAAGGAAGAAGCCCTGCTCTTTAGGGTGTATATCATCACTCTCAGCTAAAACAAAGCAGATCTTAGATCTTAGAGGTTGAAGTGCACATAATTCTTTTATTAAATCATAGCATCATAGAATCATAGAATGGTTTGGGTTGGAAGGGGCCTTAAAGATTACCAGTTCTACCCCCCTGCCCTGGGCAGGGACACCTCCCACAGACCAGGTTGCTCAAAGCCCCTTCCAACATGACCTTGAACCCCTCCAGGGATGGAGCAGCCACAGCTTCTCTGGGCAGCCTGTTGTAGTGTCTCACCACCCTCACACAAAAGAATTCCTTCCTAATATTTATTCTAAGTCTTCCCTCCTTCAGTTTAAAACCATTACCGCTCCTCAGGTTTATGATATATATCCGGTGTTTAAAACAATAAACAGTTTTCAAAATAGAATAGGTGTGCACTAATAGTGGTGTTTCCTAGAAATTGCTTAATTCTGACCAATTAAATGTCTTTTACCAGTTATGTGGAATCAATAAATATCATTACTAATAAGATACAAATATGACAAAAAATTTTAGGGCAATAATATACTGAGAAGACAAGATACAGATGCAGAATCATCCAGTTGTTGATACACACATCCATATTAATTATATACCTTACAATAAGTGTAAGATCAGGACTTGGACACATAAACACATTATTGCAAGATTGTTAGGTTCTTCTATTACTTTGTTCTATTCTTCTGTCAACAGCTGATGAGCACAGGATCGAGGATGTATAAAAATAATAAAATAAATATGTTAGCCATAGGCCTCTGATAGGTTGACCTTGGCTGGATTCCAGACGGCCACTAAACTGCTCTCCCACTCTCCCTTCTCAACAGGACAGGGAGAGAAAATAAGATCAAAACCAAAACCAGCTATTTTGTTCTTTCCAGTGGTGCCATCCCTGTGATTGACTATGATTCTCCTTTAACAGTCTTTTAATTATCTGTCTATCTGCATCATCATTTATTTTGAGCAGCTTTCTTAGCAGGTAAGCTCAGTCTGAAAAATCACTGCTTGTGGACATAAATCAGGAATGACAGCAAGATATAGACACCTCATTACCATGATATTGATTTCAAATGAGCATTTCTCTTGTCAGTGTTCTTTTAATTGGAATTAACATCATTACAATCCTAATCAATTAGTGTATTGTGATTTCAAATTCTGTTCTCTCTAATCTGCCCAGTTACTGTAAAAGTAACAGTAAAAGGTTTTTTTTGTTTCAGTTTTCCAATTTTAGAAGCTAAATTGGAACAGATGCTTAGTTTCTAGAAAATAAGCCACCAGACACAGAGGGACAAATTTTGAATATGTGTTATTTCAAGTATCAAAATCAGTTCTATTGTATCACAGTCACATTTTGTCATGGCTTGATATTTAGTAGGAATAATTGGAAATAATTTTTAGATATGCACACTTCCAAGATTTCTATAGCATGTAATTTATTATTTCTATTTTGTTGTTTTTTATCTGTGATGGTGACTGCAAGCACTACACAGGATTTGGGAACACTAAAAAAAGATAATCAAGAAATGGAACATGAGTTTTTCTGTAGAATTTCAGTAGGTGCTTTTATCATTTGAGGGACGATGCATTCAATAGATTCCCAGGAAGCAGTTGTTTCTTTAGCACTCTGTGTCACACCACATCCAGTTATGAATTTCAGGATGTTTTCCATGTAACAAGAAATATATATCAATAAAGAATGTACATTTCATTATATAGGCTTGCAGTAGGGTCATGACATCCTGCTGTATTTTCAAGATTTATTTTTCCATTTTTCTTCCTCTTTTTCCTTGCTGAAGCAAGGCTTATTTCCTCTTGCTTCATATATTGGATGCATTCATTCAGATTAGCTTTTTTTCTTCAAAAAGGAAAAAAATTTGTGTTGTTTTTTTCCCCCAAGTGTCTGAAAAACATATCTTTTTAATCTCGGAGCACACCCATTACAAAAAGGGCAGTGCAAGATAGAAGTCTTAATTCCTTCTGAGGAAGGCTCCATGTAACCACGGTGAGAGTTCATCAATGACAGCAAGGGAGTGACACTGACTTACAGCTCAAGAAGAAGAAAAAGCATCACCCAGTAGAGGAAACAAAGCAGGCATCTTTCTCAGGATACTTAAACAATTCCCTATGATTTAGTCAATCAAACCCCCCTTTGCATCTTATGGGTTACATTTTTCTTTGTAAATAAAACGCTGTATTTAATAGACAGATCAAAGCTCATTTTATGTACTTTTACAGCTGTTAATGTAATGGTTTTTTTCTATAAAAATTCAGTACATATCAAGACAAGGACTTTTAAATAATCATATGCGCATACAATAGAAACTCCATCTACCCCAGCAAAGGTTCCAATGTCTTAATAAAAAAATTACAGACATGGCACCTGGGTGCGAAAGTTTGTTACACTCACCTCTTTCCTCTAAAGTCTTGGTTTATCTTTGTGTGACACCGGCCCCAATCTGCTAAGCATGTTGAAAATACATTTAAACTGAAGAAAAGATATATCTGAAAGTAGATTCTATCAAATAATAAAACAATAAATAGTTCATAATGCTGAATTAGGAAATATCAGGAAACATTTTTACACTATAAGGGTTATTAAGCATTGGAACAGGCTGCTCAGGGAAGTTGTGGAGTCACCATTCATGGAAATATTTAAGAGACAGGTGCTGAGAAATATGGAGCTTTGTCAGTGTTAGGTTGATAGTTGGACTCGATGGTCTGATCACAGTGAGGGTGAGGGAGCCCTGGAACAGGCTGCCCAGGGGGATCGTGGAGTCCCCTTATTTGGAGATTTTCAAGACCTGCCTGGATACAGTCCTGAGTGACTTGCTCTAGCTCCGGGCAATCCTGCTTCAGCAGGGGAGTTGGACTAGATGATCTCTATGGTCCCTTCCAACTCTAAAAATAGTCAGTGAAATTCAGTGAAAGGTCGCCTCCAACCTTGGCAATTCTATGATTCTATGATTTTTTCTTCTCTGACATATTTCACCAAATTTAAAGTTTAGAAGTTGAAGGGAAGACAGCCAGTGAAAGAAGAAAATTAAATATTTTAGAATTCACAGAACCACATTTGAAGCTGTACTTTCAAATTTATACTCCCTTCTGCAAGAGATCCTGTAACATGTTTTCATTTCATGAATTTTTTTTTCAACTAGATATTGAAGCATTTGAACTGATGCTACAAAACAAGTTCCAATATATTTTTCTCCCCTCTTCACTTCTCTCCACAATCTGTCATTTGCATTTTGAGTCTACTTCAGATTTCCTAGATCTGGCAAATATACCCTCAGAACTAATGAAACTGACAAAAGTAGTGTATGTTTTGTGAACATTTTGTGTCCCCTCGAATTTGCTTTTATAAAAGTAAAGGTATTTTAAAAAAATGGATCTTGAAGTGAAAATTGGTGATTTCAGTCAACTTTATTGACAAAGCAAAAATGACATGTTTGAACCCCATTTGACTTCAAGAAGGAATTCTTCTAGTAATATTCTCTTAGAATTTCCCTTGACACAATTAAAGACCTAGAATGCTGAAGGCTAAGTAAGTCTCAGTAATGTTTGGGGGAGTGCATTTTATTATTTCATTTTTTTTACTAATGATTCTATTGAAGAAAAATGAGCACAGTGGGATACAAAAGAAAGAAAAAAAAAGAACAAACAATTTTAAGTGTTGTCAAAAAAAGACAGATTAACCAATATGGGAACACACGTGGGTCTTTTGTAAATTGATTTGGTTTCACATTAAAAAAATATCTCAGGCTTTAGAAAAGTAGTCTATAAATTTAAAATTCTGTACAAATTAAAATCTAATTGTCATAAGATGATGTTTGCTATTTCTGTAACCCAGAGGTGCTTCAAAAAATCAAGAGATGGACGAAAATAGAAAATTTTCATCCTTTTGAAAAAGTACATGGAACTTTTTAGAACTAAAGGCAGCAGAGGATTATAAAAGGGATTACTGTGTCTATGGTTACAGATCAAAATATTTTTCATTGATATTCTACTTCCAATAAAGAAACAAGTATAAAATCTATTTCATGCAGTAATGGAGTCCACTAATTTTATTAATGAGCTATATACAGTATATTCTTCCTCATAATATTTGTTTTAACGGGTTACTCTCCTAAATTCTACAAATATTTATTTTTTTTTTTTTAAGATTCATGAACAGCAAATATTTAGCTCTATCCATATTAAGAAGGATTATTTTTTTACTGTTGAAAAATTTATTAATTTATAAAAGTTTATTTAATTTTCAGTAATTTATTTTCTGTTGTTTTTTGTTGTTATTGCTGTGTTGTTTTGTTTTGTTTTTTTAATTTCCTGTATCTATATTATAACTGCTAATCTGTAAATACTGCATCTGGATTCATACATGTTTTATTTTTATTTATAAATGAAACATTAACAGTGAAAATTAAAAACCTGACTGGAATCATCCTATTTTTTTTTCCATTGTTATACCAGTGCCCCAGTCATTCAGTAAATCAACTTCCTAATATTAAATCTTAGGGAATTCTAAAGGGAAAACATCCTAAATAATTCCTGAATTAATTTAATCCAATTTAAACATAGTCACTTTTGGAAATGAATTTTGGAAGGCTAATGATAATTCCCTGAGAGTGAGAAGTACTTTTCATAGAAGAAAATTCAGACATGGTGAAGAAAATAATATGCAAAGTTTCTTTTTTAATTTTCGTTTATCTCTGTGTTTCCTTTGTGTATTATGAAATAATATGCAAAGTTTCTTTTTTAATTTTTTTTTATCTCTGTGTTTCCTTTGTATATTATGAAATTTAAAAGGGGTTATTTAATATGTTTTTTTTTGTTTTGGTTTGTTCTTATTTTGCTTTGTTTTGTGGAGTATTCATTTTGTGTCCATGAAGTGAAAGTTGATATAATTCTTCAAGTATTCTTCAAGTAAGATACAATATCGTAATCCTCTCAGGTGAGGAGAGAATTCCTTCAAGTTAAATTGCTAATAAATTATTAATTCATTTTATAAAACTGAAAGTAAAAGTAGCTTATGACTTAATGCCTATTGAATGTTTGCACTGAAATATCTGCTACTTGTAGATTTAATAAAGAAAACTGTGGTGTGCTTGCAGGCAAAACCAAACTAATTTCATTTCCACCTTACTAAAATGCAATATTATTCCTAAGAACAAAACAGTTGTTGACATCTTATTTCTTGCCTTACAATACAAATCACTTCAGAAGACTTCCAGTTTACCAAAACCCTCAGTCTATTTTTCTGATGCTATTTATGCAGTGGAAAAGTATTCTTTATTAAAAAGACTCAATAATTTTTTTCCTGTGACAACTGTCATAAAAATAGATTATAATCCAGTTTCAAGAGATTTAGAGAATACTCAGTTTAAGACTTTTTTATTTAGGAAGCTAAAATTACTAAACTGTCATATGATGTTGCTATGCTATGAAGACTTGAGTGTTTCATTTTACAGGTGTCTTTCTCAATACTGATTTTTGTGAGCCCTGGTAGTTCTAGTTGTGTATCTCTCCCCTATCACAATAAAGCCAGCCTTTTCCCCTTTTCTGTTGAACTTGAACATGTAAATAATGGAGTGTCACTCCATTATATCCACTGAAGATAAATTTTTAAATACCTTGTCAAATTCTGATACTTGTAACAAATACTTTCTTAGATTTTATATTTGTTAGTTTATTTGTCTTTTTCTATATACTGTCTAAAGTTACCATATCCAGATATGTTTGTGTAAATATTTATTTTGTCAGCTCCTTCATCAGCAGGAGATTCTCTTTGGAATTTTCATTACACCATGGCTATTCCTAATTTACAGAAATGTTCAAAGCTTGACTGTAGATCTCAACCTTCCCAGAACCTTTGTATCACCCTTCACTTTTCTTTTTTTTTAAATATATTTTACAGGAATAATATATTTTGCAGGAATGAAGGAATCAAGTTACCCTGGAACAGTAACAAAATGCCCAGAGTTGGTGCAGGGCTGGAGAAAACCAAGTCTAGGAATATGTTTTATGGCCGAGCTCTATGCACTGCAATGCTGCAATCAGAGCACGTGCAGAAAAATGCGTGCTCAAGATCTTTATTCCTCCAGGTAAAATTTGTCTCGTTTCATGCTTTGCCTGTTCTTTGACGCACAGCTAACATAAGTGGTGTGTCAGACAACATATGTAAAATTCCTTTGAGTAATATACATTTTACTACCCATTCTTCATAATGTCAATTTGTAAATGTTCTGTAATTTACTTATCAAGAAGGAATGATTGAAAAGTTATCAACATGAAGATTTCTATAGGAAGCATTACAATGTGTTAATTAAATGTATTCATTAAACTAACTCCAACTTGCAAATGTTTGATGAATAGTCTGAACATTTTTTGAATAAGTGAACTGATATTTTAGAACTAAATGTAACAATCTATTTTGTATTTAAAGACACACTTAAATATCAGTTTTATTTTGTGTTGCTGACATATTAAACTGTTCTATATTTTGCTGCTGTCAGGTTCATGTTTTTCTTACAGAAAAAAAATGTTTTTGTTATATGTACACAAAATAGTTAAGAGAAACAAGAAGAGAAGGAGCTCTTAAAGAATGATACTTCAGATGAGTTTACATTAGACCATTGGGAAGATAGACATAGAAACCACAACATGTATGGAGTGTGGAATAGTTTTTGAATGTCAGAATACTCTCTTTAAGTTTTGAATATTATGAAAAAATAAGATATTGGATATTCTAGGGCATGGCTTACATAATCTTGTACTTGGAAGATAGCACTATCTACTGGTCAGGAAAGGTCATAATGATTAGATTAGATGACTAATGGTGAACCACAAATAGCACCTGAAGTAGTGAGCAGAGAATCAATGTTGGCAATAGTTGACACAATAAATATGAGTGTGCCTTGCACAGTGTAGAAAGGAAATGAATCACCCCTATCTAACCTCAGACATTTAACAAAGCTATCCAATTTAGAAGAAGAGTTATCAAGCCTCTACAGACAAGGGAAAAGGTTTCTCCAAGTGGTGATTCGGCTCACTTAAGATCTGAATAGAGTTGATTGTATGATTGCAGAAAATAGGGATTCTGCAAGAAAGCAGTACTTTGTTATAGACAGGAGGAAATGATAAACGATGAAACACATCTGAAAACATTTTAATAAAGGTTGACAACTGCAAACAATACACTGGATTTTGATAAGCATTCCTTCACTGCAAACAATACACTGGATTTTGATAAGCAAACCTTGTTACAAGTTGGTATTTCCCACACTAAGTCTTATTTAAAGTTAAGAAGTAAACATATGACTGCTATCAACCTAAGGCAGAATATAAGCTTATTGCTTCTTGGAAAGTAGAGATTTTGTTGGTCCACAGCTATTACCTTTAGGAGTTATGCTGCATTCTTGTTGCTATTTGAGGTCACATGTATGTTTTGGAAATGCCAAAAGCTTGAGGATATCTCAAGACTAAGTGGTGAAAAATATAAACCTCTTATCATCAACTGTGGAAATAACTTATAAATCCACATAAGGAGGAGGAGTTTGGTTAGAATTGTCATAAAAAATCCTAATATAGAATTCTTTCCCTGTCAGATACGTCTGCTCTTTGTTAAAAGATTTTCTTTATAGTTCTTGATTGATTAGTTGTGATATTTATGTAATATATGTTTATGTAATATATTTGTAATATATGTAATATATTACTTAAATTGTGTCTGTCCTGAATAAGAAAACAAAGCCAAAACCTGCAATTATTGTGTTATGCATTGTGAAAGAACAGCTCTCTTACTTTATTTCTAATCTAGAAGCAATTAAAAAGTAATATAGACTTATTTTATTGCCTGACATGCTGTGGGAAAAAATAGTAAAAATAGTTATAATAATAATGGATGAAGGACACAGACAGATGTAATGTAAAAAGAAAAAGGCTATTACTATGAAAAAAACTCATTAAGTAGTTTTAATTATTTTGCATGGAAAATATCATAAGACTCCCTATATTATTTTTCTTACAGAAGAGAACAAACCTAACACATTTAGATATTTGGGTTAAAAATATGAAGTGGGCCACAAGGCTTCCTTCAAGCAGAGCTACGGGATAAGATTTCTGAAGCCAGTGACACTCTCCCTCAACAGCGGTATTTTTATTTTGTAGAAATAAATATAGCATGCTATTTTTACACCCCTAATATTTTTTCACTTGATACTAATGAATTGTTTTTAGCAACAAAGACTTTCCTCAAGAGCACGAGACAGTGTAAGTACAGAATGTGTTTATTATTTCTGCCTAAGGAGTATGCTCAATTTTCTCTTCCAAACTCAAACCCAACACATACTGTTTAAATGTATCTTTTTTTTTTTTTTTTAATTACATATTGCTCGGCATTAGTAATTCTTCAAAATCAACTTAAGAATAAGCATAGTTTTGTGACTAAAAGACACAAAAGCAGAACATATTTAGCGCTTCACTAACAGTATAAAGGATTATTTTTTTCTTTTCTGTTGTAAAGCATTTAAAAGCTGCCAGACTGCTTGAAAAGTGTCCATGTCTACAAGTGTTTGGTATCCTACTACTGCAGAAACCTCTCCATAAAAGGCATTTCATCCACTTTTCTTATTTTCAGGTTTGTTTTTTTTTTATTTCTAAGGAGATTACTATAAGCATAGAAATCAGGGCTAAAAAGCATCTATTGTATCCTCTTATATGGCAGACATCAGGCTTAAGAATATACTTATTTATATAAATTTATATATGTGTTTTAATATAACAGAACTTTAGGAGAGATCATGGTGATATGTTAGCGCTGTAGCACTTTAAAAAGATTCTTTTATGATAGACCAAGATTTCAGAAATGGTAAATAACCATGTATATTCCTGTAATTATGTTCTGTAAAATTTAAACTATATCCAGTAGTGGGAATAGTCCATATATGTTCTTATATCATATGTTCTTATATCTTAGGGATTATTTTGAAAGAAAAACATCATGAAATATTAAATTGATTTAAAAGTGTTGGAATGTTGTTAGGTTTGGAAAAAAATGCATTTTGGAAAAAAATGCATTTTGTGATATTCTTAGTGTATTTTAATTATGCATGAAATGGTAGAGAGGACCAAAAATCTGAGTAATGGTCATTATTTTATTCCTATTCATGAGACAGCATCATTTGGTTTTGCCAACACTGCCAATAAATTATGAACTAGTTTTTCCGGAACATATTTTAAATGACACATTAACAAAGGTTTTCCATTATAGAGTAACATAACACTAATTTAAATACTGCATATTAGTAAACAATATTAAGTAGGAAAGAAGATAACAAAAATTTTCAAATCCATGTTAGTGTCTTAATGCTGATTCAGAACATATTTATAATTCTGAAGTTCCAATAAAATACGTTTTACAAAATTACTAAAAAGCTAGTTAAAAAAGGCTTCAAAACTAACTCTTACAATGTTGCAGAGTGGAGTACTTTGTGCATAGAGATTAATAGTGTTCTGGTGTGTGGTGCTATACTGTCAAGCCCTAAGGAAATAAATTTAGTAGGAAAGTGTGATTAAATGGATAAATATTTTTTAATCTTACTTAAATGTAAGATGTAAGTCAATGACTATTGGATCACACCATTGAGTCACGAAAGTGATTTTTTTTTTTTGTCATTGAATGGCTGCTCAAATAACTCAAAGTGTTTAAATTTAACCAGCTTCATAGGATTTTGAATATATAATTTTCAGTAGTACTAACAATAATAAGATCTGTGTGCCTGGCATTGATTTAGGCAAAAACAGCAGTAAAAATATTGGCACAATTTTTGATTATTAATTTAGATTATTTTCTGTAACAAGTTCTCCTAAATTATCTTTTATGTTTCTATCAGTTTTGTTTTAAATTTAAATTGTGCTGATCTAAATACAAATGCCTGATTTCACATTTTCTTTCTCAGTTCACAGAAATATAAAAATAACTAATATGTGAAGGAAAAGCTAGTGCATTCTCAGTCTTTGGGGTTTTTTTCATAAACTACATGTTTTTCAAAACTTGTTAGAAAAAGATGAAGGGAAAAGATATCAAAGTCATTTATGATTTTTCAGTGTTTCTTCAGAGAAGTAAAGATTTCTATTTTGGCTTGTTCTAGTTTGTGATCTACTGACACTGGGTTTTACTACTTTTTTTTCTTCTCATAATTTGACATGTTTCTGTCATTTTAGAGAAGGTTATATTGGTGAAGGTTAGGAAACTGGCATCATGTTTTCTGTTTAACATTTTTTCCCTGACATAATGAACATCGTTTCTCCACTTCTGCTGCAGTCAGCGTTGACCGGGATCTAATAAAGCAAGGTCTTTAACAGCTTAAAATCGCCCCTGACATTATCTTGTCAGTTTTATCAGACCTTGAACAATACAGACCATGAAAATCTTTCAAGAACATTTTGATAGAGTGGCAGAGCAGAAGAATTTTAAATCATTTTCAAGACATAAACTAGCATAAAAATTACTTGCCCACAGCCAATCTGCTGGATCATATGTTCTACAATATTTTTTTCCAAGATTAAAGCTTGATGACTTTGCAGTATAATGTGCATTGACATTATAGATACTTTTCTGTGCATTCAAAAGCTTAAATAATATCTCATAACATGTTTTAGATCAGCAGCTTTTTGTACGCTTTTTCTACACTTCTTGAGTAATAAAGCGCAAAGGATATATTCTTATATTCATGAACATAGAATTTGTCAGCTTAGTTCTGTAAAGCCTAAGGATGTATATGAATTTAAGAGCCTTGAGATGAGAGGAGCTTTTTGAAAGTGCCACAGAAAAAAACCCCAAAGTATATAAACTGTATTTCTAGTCGCTGTTTGCACTGGTTTTTCAAAAGCACAATTATAATCAAACATGGACAAAAATTTCAACAGAAAGTATTATGCTGAAGACCATAGAAGAAAAGACAGAATTTCTGGACATATTGTTCAAAGTAATATCACTGAATTACTGATGTTCTAAGGATATTACATTGGTTTGTGTAACTTAAACACTGAAATCAATAACCTCAACTTACATTGGTGGATATTCGTGATTTGACTTTCTCACCCTATGTAAAAGTTGATTTAGATATTTGTGAGTGAGAGAAATCCATTCTTAGATCTCATTCTGTAATCAAAATTTCTTTTCCTATTGGAAACAATCTACAACGAAGGACATAAGAGAAAATCAGTTGCACACAAAAAGTTCTGCTTATATAAAGGTAAGCTTATATATTAAGTTAGCTTATATAAAGTTAACTTAAATCTTTATTTTCATAAAGAGAAAGCTGAAAAGTATGTATATCAGCTTGTTATTACTTTTTATAAAAATATTATTATGTATGAAAAAGTGCAGTTATCAATAATAAAACTGAATTTGAAGAAAACAAAAAGTGACAGCAACCATTGATGATGATGACGATGATTAATGATGTTGATAACAATAACAAGAAAAAAACCCCAATAATAACAATGCAAATCATAATGAAAGTAGGGGAAGAAAAGATTCCTGATCCTTCATTGTAGATGGATGTTTAGACATTTACACAGACAAATTATTCCCTAAGTTAGTTAAAATCATAGTTTCAAAGGAGCACATATTAGAAGCCTAAAGGAAGCAATAAAATGTTCTGAATATGCCCAACACATTCAGTGCAAGTCTAAAGAAAGTATTGACACAGACAATACTATGTCATTTCATGTCCAATTATATGATAATTCTAATAGAAGGAAAAGAAGAAGGGGTTTTTTTTGTTCTAATGGCCACATTCTTTGTCACTAACTTCCAGTTATAGTTGAAAATATAATGGAACCTAGCATCACAATCAGATGCCCAGACTCCAAGAGAAAGGTGGGGGGTTTTAAATGTTTTTTCAACATTTATATGTAGTTGGAACATAAAAGAGCGGAACTTTTATCAATTCACTAAAGGCCTCTATCATCCCCATTAGTGGAAAAGGGTGTGTTCATTTAAAAGGGGTGTTCATTTGATGTAACACAATTTATTAAGGGTATCCTCTAATTAGACCTTTCAATTGCCTGAAAATTAACTTTTCATTTATATAAATATGATAAAAGTGAATTTAGAGGTTTTTTCCAAGAAAGAGTAAAATATTTCTTAAAAATAAGTAAAATAAAATACATTTCTTCATCATTTATTCATTTTAGGAACTTTATCTGGCCAAAAGCAGGATTAAGAATAGTAGATTCCCATAGCAGTGTTCCTATAACCTCAGGACAGAACCATCTGGTACTTCCTGGCGAAACTTGTGCCCTTCACAGACATATTTTGTGATTATAGATGGTCTCTTAGATATTTGTGCTCATGCCCATCTGTTCACATGGCATTTTGCCTACATGCATCAGTTTTTTCACTAATTCACTGGTGCTGGACACCAGTGAGTTTAGCTTGGCCTTCTGGATAAATATGACCTTTGCCATATTCTTTAGCTTCACATGCATTTCTGCCTCAGTAACACCAGATTTGTGTTAGATTGACATAGAATCATCACATAGAATTGCAGACGGATTAAATTATGCCCTCAAATCAGCAGATGAATACTCATGAAATTAGAATCGTAGAATGATGGAATGGTTTGTATTGGGAGGGACCTTAAGGAGTTAGGTGTGAAGTGGATTAATTTATTTTTCTGGCAAAGATGAAAATGCAAACATATCCAAGGCTTTCCTGTATGGAAATTATGGATGGCCAGAAGTACATGAGGAAATGGAACCAAAAGACAAAATACACATAAGTAAAGATTGGAAGGGGGTTTTGACATGACTTCTTGGAAGGGTAGGCATTTAAGGACTTACCCAGATTGTGCATATAATAATGAAGATAATTTGGATTACAAACGAAAACCAAAAGTGCAGGGCTATGACATTGCCAGAAAAACAAAAACTTGGTGAGATAATGCATGACTGAAGCATTGTCATGGACTGAAGCCATGCCTAGCTCTGAACACCTCCAGGGATCTCTGTGAAACCTGTTCCAGTGTCTCACCACCCTCAGAGGAAGGAATTTCTTCCTAATATCTCATCTAAATCTCCACTCTTTTAGTTTAAAACCATTCTGCCTTGTCTTATTGCTCCACTCCCTGATCAAGAGTCCCTTCCCATCTCTCCGCCCCTTTAGGGACTAGAAGGCCATTATAAGGTCTCCCTGGAGACTTCTCTTCTCCAGGCTGAACACCCTTATAGGTGTGTCCTCATAGGAGAGGTGCTCTGTTTTACAATTCCAGGTACTGTAAGACTGTTTCTACAAAAGACAAAAATGACGATGAGACAATTTGGGATATTACATGAGAAGTAATCTGTGTTCTATTTCTTATTCCAACATCTTAGAAATATCACCCAAAAAAAAAAAAAAAAGAGACCACATCTATCGGTACTACTATCACCACATAATCAGCAAGAGGGAAAAAAAAAAAAAAAAAAAAAAAGTGAATCTGTTGACTCTGCTAAATAAGGGTAACTGTCAGCTGACCCTACAGTGCCTGGACTGTGATGTTAGACATAAAATGTTCAAAGAATAACTTGCTAAATTTGTATATGATGGCTTTTTACCTATTACTTTAACTCAAAATTTTGTTAATTATATGTTCCTTACAGATACCTTGGAAGAATGTAATGATCAAACACTTTCATCTTCTTGGCTTGGAATAAGAAAAGACTTGGAGAGAATATTCATACAGAAAGGTCTTTTTTGGAGTAATGTATAGCTTTTTAAATGAGGTGTTAGCTGTGTTTTAGAAGTAACCATAGAATCATAGAATCATCAAGTAATAAAAATATGTTTTGTGGGAGTGAGAAAGGGTAGTATACAAACTCCCAATCTTAAAACATCTGAACAAAAATGGAAAATGTTTCATTTTCAGGGGAAGTAAAAGAGCGGTGCACAGATCCATGTATTTAGAAATTTCGACCTTCTTGTTTTCTACCCATCAAACTTTTTTTTCCAAATTTGTCTTAGATTTTCTCATTGTTTACGTGATAAACCTTCTTCTATCACACCACCTGGGTAGAATAAATATTTAAAGATATAATATGCAAGATTCTTTATGACTTTTTAACTACATTTTTACAGAAGGCTACTCCTTAGATACTGCAAATAATTTGCAAGACTTTTTGTGTTAGATCCTGCATAAAGTCAGTGCAGGACTTGCTTGTTCTTGCAGTATAAAACAAAGACAGAAAATAATAACAGGAGCACGAGAAATCAAGTGTAGTGCCCAGGGTCACCAAAACACACACAGGTTCAATACAAGAAGCTAAGTTTCATGTGGCACAACTTAATGGTCTATCATTGAATCAGGATGTTTTTGCTTATTACAGATTGTGTTTGTTGTTTATTTTAAATAAATGTTTTGCTGTATGATATAATTAATTTTGTTTACAAGAACAGAATTCTCACCCTGTCACAACATCAACATGAAGACCACTTATACCCTCTACCCCCTGACATTTCTTTGAAACAATGAGGGAAAATGCACAAATTGTTGGAAAGAAAGCCTTTAATGCAGTGAGTGCCTGTCAAAATGTTCCCTTTTCCTAGAGAAAGAGCTTATGTCTTCAAGCCTTGGTTGTCCTCACAGGACTTGAGAATGATGTCCATGTCCCAGCAGAGTATATGACATCTTTTTCCAATGACTTAAAACCAACTTGCCACTGACTCAAACATTCTGAAAGCTCATTGTTTATGTCTTTTTAGGACTAAGTCTTGCAAATCTGAGTAGACTTGGACACATTACAGCAAAACACTCATTTAAGTAGCCTTATTGTCTTCAGGATTTTTTTTGGGGCGGTAAGGGGGTAGAAAGGTGTTCAAAGCACAGCTGGCAGCATCCTAAACCCACTTTTTAAAGAATCATAAAATCATTTAGACGGGAACACTAACAAGTCCTACACTAAACATTTTCCCTCAGCTCCACATCTACATGTCTTTTAAATACCTGCAGGGATGGTGATTCAACTGCTTCCCTGGGCAGTCTGTTCCAATGCTTGATAACCCTTTCTGAAAAAAATTTTTCCTCATATCCAAACAAAACCTTCCCTGGTGCAACTTGAGGTCATTTTCTCTTGTCCTATGAACTCATATGATCTGCTCTATAACCTTTCCCAGCACTGAAGTCAGATAGACAGGCCTGTAGTTCCCTGAATCTTCCTTCTGGCCCTTCTTTTGGATGGACATCACATCTGCCAACCTCCCGTCAACTGGGCCCTCCACAGTTAGCCAGGGCTGCTGATAAATGACAGAAAGTGGCTTGCTGAGCACTTCCACAGGCTGCCTCAGAAATTTCAAAAAGATCCCATCTAGCCCCATAGCCCTGCGTGTGTCTAGGTGATGTGACAGGTCACTCACAAATTTCTCTTTTAAGAAGAAAATTTTAGCTCTTTTATTTTTAATTTTTAACTCTTTTAAGGTTTTGTTCACCTCCTCACCCTGCTTTGCTTTGCAAACCAAAGTTTCTAGGGAACAGTCTGAACCTTTAAGCTGGATATTTTCCGGTCTTCAGGTTCCTCCATTTTTATTTTAAATTTTCCTTCTTTTTTCAGACCTATGTTCAGAATTTCATCTCCTATTAACAACTCAATTATCCTTGTTAATAGTTGGCACCAGAGAAGTTATTATACATTGAAATTGTATATTATTGCCCTTTCTTTAGTCTTCAATATATGAAAATATGTGAATTTTTAGAAAAGCAATAAATGCTCTTGTGAGTGGTGACTAAAAAACCAGTTTCAATACAGGAAAATAGTGGGTGGACTCTGATTATGTAGAACAGAAAACAGAATAGCATTAAAAAAACCACCACCACCAGCAGCAACAAAATCCATAGTCATTTCAATAGTTTAAAAGTTTGAGAACTCATCAGAATTACTGGGACAGGAGCTCTAACACCTACTAAATGTGCTTGGATTGGATTTTGATTTTAGATATTCATGAGCATATACAGTTACTGATCCAGAGACATCAAAAGTAACTGAAAGAAAAAAGTTGTTTTTCATAAATACTACTGGGTAGATGTGACTCTTAATGACTGGAAATAGTTTGCAGGTCTGGGTTGTGAAGGTGTTGACTTATTTATTTATAAATTTATGCTTGGGAAAAACATAAACTCAAGGAAAAATATTAATTAAAATCAATAAGAAAGAAAATAACAAACTGGAAAAGATGGCAAACAAGAAAATTTAGGTCCATTGTTAAAGTGTCAACACTAATCAACATCAACATCAAGTCTCCACAAAGTTACAGTGTCCTTATTTCGGTTGATTTAGGTTAAATACATTTGGGATTAACCCAAAGACATTCTGACTCAATTGACTTAAATTGACTCAAAGGCAAACATTGATTGAAGTTTTAATCTGATATCTTTATTGCCTTAAAGAGCTACAGTATCATTTTAGTAAAAAAGATTATTTTAAATTGTTATGCAAGGATTTTAGAAATATGACTAATTCCCACTAGTTTTCTATAGTAATCAAGAACCTCCCTTCTCAAGTTCTTTAAATTATGTCTATTACTCTTCAAATAACTTGGTGTTTTTTGTTTTTTTGTTTCTTTGTTTTAATTTTATTTCAAGTGTGTGTTTTGGATTGCCTACCGAGTTTTTACTGAGTTAAGTAAGTTTCAATAACCCTGATATTAGATATATCATTGACTGACTAACACTAATAATAGATATATAATTCACTGAATTTTTTGGTCATTATCTCTAGCATGAAAATAATTGTCTGCTAGAGTACTAAATAATTTTCCCAGGAGGCAACAACGTTAACCATTTGTCCCAGACCTGCATCAGTAATGTATAGGCAGTAATATTTTAAAATTATTTAATAATTTTGTTTGTTTTACACATATGACATCAATGGAGATGCATATGGCAAAATGATTCATAGCACTCAAGTATAGATTTGACTTTACAGATCTTTTCAAGCTACATGAAATTCAGTTTACGTACCTTAGAGGTATAAAGACAAAGGATTCAGCTAAACCTGGATAGATTTAGTCCTGTGGGCTCCAAGGAGACTAAAGATTTCAAGCTACTTGCTCACACTGCTAAATCATCCCTCTCCAGGAAAGGTTAAATATTCCTGATAAATAAATAAAATTCCTAAATCAAATGTAACAGTAACTGTTAATATTAATACAGCCTTGTCATGTTTGGAAGTTATTTCCTTTATTATTTTAAAGAAAAAATGGGGTTAAAAAGAAAGGTTAAAATAAAATTCCCAAGTATATGTTTCCAAGATTAAACAACATAGAAATTATCCAAATTTGTATGATTTATAAGAAAATTAATTCAATAGGTAACCATACAGCTTATTTTAATTGATAACCATAAAATTACAATTGTGAAAGTCTGGTAGAGACTGAACTTTGGGGAAAGAACTAACTGTACATGCAAACCAAACTCATTCAATCCTTACAGAATACAAAACCCATATAGCTCAATCCTTCTTCATCTCATACGACACTGTGTGTTCGGGGGAATTCTCTCCATTAAATGTCAGATTATGTTCATCTCATTATGATGTATTTCTCCTGCCTTTCCTTTAGGCACATAATGCTGTAGACACAAGCTGGATCATGGGGAAAATACACCAAACCATCCTGCTCCGAGATCTAAGCATTGGTACATTGCACTTCATACCAAATTATTTCAAAACCACAGCTGAGTCATAGAATGATTTTACAGAATCACAGAATCACTAAATCATATGGGGTTGGAAGGGACCTCTGGAGATCATCTAGTCCAAAACCCCCTGCCAGAGCAGATCCATCCAGAGCAGGTCCTACAAGAACGTTTCCAGGTGGGTTTTGAATGTCTGCAGAGAAGGAGACTCTACCACCTTTCTGGGCAACCTATTCCAGTGCTCTGCCACCCTCAAAGTAAAGAAGTTCCTTAATTTTCCTCAGATTTTATTATCTGTTCTCTTCATTTCTGAGTAATATTTGCCCTATTTGCAATATTTTTCCCTTATTTTTCTCTGTTGGTTTTTGGTACACATTGGCTGTGTACACTTGAAGTCCTGACCCTGTTAAAGTGAGCTTCTTTAAATACTACTTCTTAGGAACAAATGGAACATGTTTCCAAGGATAACAGCCTTTTTTCCATGTTCTTTTGTTTTACAAAGTGATACATAACTAAAGAGGCAAGGTGAAGCAAGTGGTACCGGTGTTGAAAAAGCAGCGCTCCCACCTCATGGGTAAAACAGAGGGGCAGAGCAAAGAGGGAAGATTAAAAAAATACCAAACAAAAATCCACCAAAAAACCTGAAAAAACCCAACCAAATAAAAAGCACACCACCTCCTCCAAACCCAAACAGAAGGTTTGGAAGGCCTAGTATAGGGTGCATATTTTTTAAAACATCAAAAAAGCATGAAAAGAAAGACAAGAAAGGTTATACAAATGAATATGTGGTAATGGTGAAGAAACACATTATTTGAACTACATGCTACTCACTTCACAGCTTGAGGTTTCATGTTTTAGCACAGTTTTGTGGACATTTCTGAAGTGCACCACTTGAAACATATGTTTCTCTGTCTGCTTCTATTTCTATTTAATACTGCAGCTCTAGAGGAGCTGAAAGCCCCGACATGCAGATTATTACCCATGCTATTAATTTAGCACGTCCAGTTTTTATTATGAAGATAAAAGCTCTTTACTCAGTTGCAGTCACAGAAAAAATGGATAAAGAGTGGTATATGTGCTTTCATGCAAGTATAAATAGAATTCAGACATCATGCATTAACACATTTTCCCTTGTCAAAGCATAATGTTCTCACGGTTTGACCAGAGTGCCATTTTCAGCCTGCAATCTGAAGGGCGCCTGCTTTAATAGTTACTCTTTGGATGTAAGTTCAGAATTGAAAACAAAGTTCATTAGCCAAGTTTGAACTAGATATGTAGGCCGCTTTTAACATTTTTGAAAACAGTTTTGTGCAGATATTGTTTCCTTCTCTGTTTATTTGAGACTCTGAAGGGCTAGTCGCTTTTGCTAAGGGTTAATTGAATAGACCATATGGGAAATGACTGAATTAGAGTTCCATTAAAATTGTTAATTGTGCAGAAGTTAATTGTTCAAAGTTATGGCTTTGTTTTGACATCAAGTTTTTAACATTTTATAGTAGGTGAAATTACTTGTCTCATGGGACTTGCTATTTATGGTATTCTCCGATGGCTGAAAAGAAACCTGGTGGCAGAAAGAAAACAACTATGTATTCAGAATCTGAGTTCAGGTTCTTTTTTTGATGTGGATCAAGGATAAATTTTACATAACCTGGGAAAATACTCAGACAACTTAAAATTGTCTTAGTGGGATTTTTCCTGACCTCAGGATGTAAGAGGACAGAAGGATATGGCAAAATCCAGAAGATAAAAAATGGCTGACAAAACAAAGCTACCCATTGTTTCCCCCCCACGGTGTTTACCCTTAAGACATTAATTTTATCAGGTACTGAACTCCAAGGAAATAGGCAGAAGCAATATCCTCAGGAATGAATCTAGTAGGGGAAGGAAAAAAAAAAACAAACCAAACCCCACAACAAAAAATTTCCAGAAGTTTAGGCTTTAAAGTGAGAAATGGTAGGAATATCTCACAGAATTTTAAGATCTGATATAAATATGCAGCAGATAAATGACAACATTGCCATGGATAATGTGAGGGGAAAGAACAGAAATTTCTTAGGACAAATCAGGAAGACATTTCATCCAGTAAATTGGCAAGGTGAAATTAGAAACAAGTACAATGTGTTTATACTATTTTGAGAAGCCTTGGAAACAAAATGGAGAATTAGCAAGTCCAATTTAAGACATGAAATCAGACTTTACAGAAAATACTAATAACAGCAGTTACACTTGGACTGGAATTACTGAAGGCTCAACTGTTTAGCTACAAGAGAATTGGGGGGGAAAGTAGTTGAATGATACTATACTTGAAAGAAGTGTCTCAGCATTAAAGGGAAAAAAAGGTAAAAAGAACAGAATAGAAAGTATGTGAAGCACCTACTATGTGATAGTGAAAATATATAATTTCCAAGAAAGGAAGTATTTTCTAGGTCTCTGGCGTTGGTTACCTATAATAATATATATAGAAGAAAGAAGTAAAAATAGAAAATATGTGGCACTAGGAAACTTTAACTTCCTAGATACCAACTGAAAAAGGACCATCTAATTCATAGAGAGTTATGGTAAAAAATTATAAAATAATCAACACATGAACTTCAAGGATTACTATTTTAATCTTAGCAGTGAATTTCCTATCAAAGCACTACACACATGTACCAAAGTTGAAAAAAGCAGTTCTTGTGATTGTATTAAACTTCTCATTTTAATCCAAAATATATCTATAATGTATTGCCTATATTAATAATGTTGCAGAAGGGAAAATTTAGTTTACTTCAGGAAATATGTAGTGAGGTTGATAGAAATGGAGACTGAGTAGTAAGATTCCTTTTGGAGAGGCTATAACAGCACAAATTAAGCTTCAAAAATTGTTGCTCTTTCTCAATTTAAAGGAGATCTGGCCTGTGAGTTTTCAGTACATTATACACTAATCATGCTTTTTTCCACTCTCAAATCCTTTCAATTATTTTTTTCAGTCTTAATCCTGTTAAAATGCTAACCTACTTCCTTTGACATGTATGATAGCATTACAGCATAAAGGAAGAAGGACAAATTGCTTCTTTGTATCACTAAGAATGTTGTTCAGGAGTTTGGTGATAAATCTTCCTTTAGTTTTCATCAGTTACAAACATCAGAAGGAATTACAGCATTGCCCTACCAAAGATTAGGTAAAAATGCTAAAGATCAAAAATAAGAAAGAAGTATGGATTGAAAAAAGGTAAAAAAACCATTACTTTCTAGCATTCTCCAGATATAATTTTAGGAAATTCCCTATAAATTTAGAATACTATGACACTAAGGAAAATGTCACTAATTGCTTGGTTTTTCTAAATCTTTTACCTTCAAGGAGTCTCCTTGTGGTCTGGATAGTCTGTGATCTCTTATTAGGTTAAAAAATATTAGTTATTTGTTTGTGATTCCACAAATCTTGGTTTCATAACCCACGTGGTCTCTATGAATCTCAAGTCATATATTCAAAACAGGTTGAATTCAAAATCTGTTGAATATACACACAAGCCACAGTTTTCCAAATAGTCCACTCCTTACAAAACAAAAGTTGCCCTTTATGTTTGCCAGTAATTTATTAGCTGTATTAAAAATTCCTGAGTTTAAGTCATCAGTAGATACAAAAGAAATTAATCTAAAAAAAGAAAGAAGAACTGTTGTTTTGATTCAGGTGCTACTTCATGTTACTTTGAGATGTTATTTTAAAATTGCTTGACAGAAAGGCCAGGAAAACTTCCTGTCTCAGTTGAAGCAGGAAGACCAAATGCTGCAAAGTAATTGTTCACCCAATACCATCAAAATGTAGATAACATTGAAAGGTGAATCTTATGAAAATGCAGAGCAATTTTATTTTAGAACTTAAAACGAGTGCCAGGCATGCATAAACCATGATTCTTATAACGTATTTAAATATTAAAAAGTCAAAATCCTTCATTTGACAGTGTCTGACCTTTAAGCAGATCTGCTCCTAAAATACATCTTACCTATCAACCAAAACTTTAATCACTTTTTCATTTCAGATATTGAAAGAAAGATTCCATTTAAATCAAGCAAAGGTCATCTTTCTTTGAAATATGGATTACTCACCTGCACTTTTTAAAGAAATGAAGACTGGAGAACAAACTCAAGAGCATCAGCTCTCTCTCCAGACTGACAGACTACTGAGTCAGCAGTGGAAAGGATTAAACAAAATTATGCATAACTCCCAGAGACTGTAAGGTTCAGCCCAGAAATTAAATGCAATTTAGTTTCACTTCAAATAGTGAAAAAGAAATTAAACGAAATTTTATATTCTTAAGTCTTTTTTAACTACTTCTTAAAATGCAGTTAGGTTAAAATGGCACCAGAAGCATCAAGAGATAAGAACAAATGGGTAACTCGTCTGACACCATTTGAAATTAAAACGAAGTTGTTCAACCTCTTTTTGATTACTTACATGCTAATTAAATGGTCAGCTTCTCTTAATTTTTATATACACATTTGTTTTACTAAAATATTGTGTTACCAAATATGAGCAAAATTCCAATTTTTAAGGTGTATTCACAATGTGATTTCCTATGATAAATGAACATTTTATAGAGAAAAACAACTTCCACTATATAGTCTTCTAAAATAAAATGTGGCAGAAGAACTACCTCCAGTATTTACCCACATTTGAGAATCTGAGCTTTCAGTTTATTGGAACTCATATATGTGGACATTTCAAACACTTCATAAACTACCACCTCAATGAGAAGAAATATGTATTAGAGACTATTTTTAAAAGATTTTTAATCTGCAGAATGAATTCCAGTGCAACATCACTATGTCTTCTCATGTGTAGGCTTTGGTATTTTGGATAAAAATTATATCTCTCTCAATTTCCAGGAGACGACACGTATGTTGTTACTTTGCATGTTGAATAAACAGTTCTATCTTTAAAGACTATTGATGGTAGCATGACTACAGCCTCTAGAAAAGATCATACACAAAAGTGAAATTATGATATTAAAAATATCAACAAAAATGGTTGACAGATAGACATCTTAAATGATATTTTGGTGGTTTTATGATGTTTTTTCCTATTTAGACTGTTAAAAACTCTGATGTGTCTTAATGTCTATATAATAGACATTGTTACAGAAAGTATAAATTACATTTGAGGTTTGAAGTCAGTATAGATAATTCACTGAAATTAATTAAATAAAATATGCCTGTGTACTATTAAACTCTCCAAGCAACACAGGTTTCACTGCAGAAATATCTTTAAAATGAATAAAGCCATCAACAATAGAATGGACAATTTTAACAGCTATTGTTGCATTGGTATTAAAGTTCCCCAAACTATGAACAATACAAATCAATATTACCTTGGTCTAACTTGCACAGTTTAACCAAAAAACCCTCACGAAAATCTGTATTTCCAGAGAAAGTTTTACCTTTTCTGTTGTGATGAATAGTTAGTTTCTGCTACAATTGTCCTCCAGTCAGGATGACTTGAAATTTATTCTACACATGACGTAGAGTTAATCTTTTGCTATCTAAGCATATTGGCATTATTTTTGTGTCTCTATCTAACATTTATCAGATCAAGCATCAGTTTAGACTCTGGAACCATAAACTAATCTTACCACTCTTCAGTATCGGGGATGAACTAAGAGCTGAATATATATACCCCTAGTAAATCTGAACACTCTAAGGTTTCCCAACGACAGCCAAAATTATTTGATCATTATATTAATACTGGAATTTCATCCAGTATGACTCTGCTTTCAGGGATCAATGCCATGCATATGTACACAGAGTTGATGATTGAATACAATACAATATTCCATTGTTTGAGTATCAATAGCTTTCCATTTAATTATGGACTAGTCATGAAGAAAATGACTTAAAGTTTGTATATATATAACCTTAATTTTGCCATTTTATATCTTCTGAATGTCAGCCTATGCAAGTTTATTGCTTTTTAGCATATTGTTTTAATAATATGTAAATATTATATTCAGCTTGCAAATTGTCCAATTTTTCATCATACAAATGCATAAAAAATATGCAAATATTTAGTAAATAGAACCATTAAATTAATGGAAAACAAATCTTTATCACACCATGAAGTTCACAGTATGTAGAATTCCTCTGTTAATACTGATACATTTTGGAATACTAATACATCTGGTACAGGGGGATTTTAGTCAATCACAGCAGGTGAACCAAAAAGTGTTTTGTAAATTATATTGGTGAAGTTTCTTCCTGATGGCTTCACCAGTTTATTATCCTTTTCTTTTACTTAAAAACAGAATTATTTAAAAATAAGAAATGCTTTTGCCTTTCTCAGCAAATCACGGATATTTCCCTACTTCTGAAGAGTTTCCTGCAGTTAGAACTCATAAAGTATTCTGATTTGTAAAAAGCACATGAGCTACTCTAAGTAACTACTCTAAGAAGTGTAACTCTATAATTATCCATGTGAAGATACAGTCTGGTCTAGATCTAGATGTCACTCATATAAAATCCTCAGGTATAAGCACAGCTACTTAAAAAAAGAGAGTAGCTCACACAGGGAAAATATAAACTGTGCTGCTGATGTAAGGGAAAGTGTGACACAACCTCTCCTTTAATAGTTTAATAGCTGTTGCTATGATTAGCTAAGGGATTGAAAATAATTTGTGTTGGCTCCAGCCAAACATCCACCCAGGTTCTTTCTCACTCCCCTGCTCTGCAGGTCAAGAAGAAAATATAAGGAAGGCAAGAAGACCCTCTACTCTGCTCTCATGAGACCCCACCTGGGGACCACTGTGTCCAGCTCGGGAGTACTCAACACAAGAATGACATGGAACTATCTACAGGAGAGATGGGGACTCTTGATCAGAGAGGGGAGCCATAGGATGAGGGGGAACGAGTTTCCATTGAAAGAGAGGACATTTAGATTAAGTATTAGGAAGAAATTTGGTAATGTGAGGGTGGTGAGACACTGGAACAGGTTGCACAGAGAAGCTGTGTATGCCCCATCCCTGGAGGGGTTCAAAGCGAGGAATCCACTACATCCCTGACTCCCTGAACAATACCGCTTGCAAAAGCAACACGGAGGATGGAGTGGAGTGAAGATTTCACAGGCAAGGTCTGTGATTACACAGAAGATATGGGAACAAGTGATATTATGGATCTGCTAAGTGGCATGCTTCTGACCCTGAGCCAACAGTCTGTCAAATTTTGATAAAATGAAGTCCTTTGTGTGGCCTTTGCTCATTATCATGTCATTATAATACCAAAACACACCTCTAGCCTGAAGGCTACCCGCCTCCAAGTTGTGAACACTCTGCCTTGAGTCTGAGCCCTGAATTTTTCGTAAACTATACCTTAAAATGCAAGGCAAGAATATTTTGCACCAATCATAATAAAAGTATTTATGATTACAGTCACTCAAACTCCACCATGAAAGTAAAAACTAGTATAAAAATAGCCCAGAAGAAAGTGGGCATGCCAGGGAACATAACCATCGTGAACAAGTCAGGGAGGATCCCATCATGAACTCCTGGGACCAGTTGACAGGCTGAATCTTTCTTCCCTTCCATAGGGATGCTTCTTTGGGGAACTGAGAAATCTCTCTAGAGGGTTACCTCTTACATGTAAAGCCAAGCTATATGGTTTGTAACTTTATCATGTGTTTTGTACTATTAACAATATTTTTACTCACACATGCTTTGCAGACAGTGTTTATATCACCATCAAACCATAAGAACCTTCATAACTGTTGCTAAAAATAAACTGCACTGCTTAAGTAGCTAGCCATTTTGTTTTCTCATTAAACACGATCTAACATTAGGGAGTGGCTGAGATAGTTCATGAGCACGACTAGACCTAAAGGTGCAGTCCACTATTAGCGTATCCAGAATCATGAGATTTTAATATATTAAATGTGACCGGACTGATAGTGGTGAGTGGCCATCACTAGCCTAGCCGCACCTAGCCTCCCACCTTGGTGAGGAGTGTTAGAACACAAGGGGGTTTATTTTCTGCCAAAACTGAATCTTCCCTCCTTCAGTTTTCTGAGATACAGAGCTGTGAACTGGTGCTATATTTTTACAGCAATGGGCCTTGAGCGATGAAAAAAGTGACTGCTCATTACATTACCTTTACAAGCAGTTTGTAACCGAGCTTTTGAAGGAATGAATTACAACAATCACAATAAAAAGAACAGGAAAAAAAGAATAGTATCACATATCAATAGACAAGCATAATTTTCAAATCATACAATACATGAAGAACACAAAAAGAGATAAAAATTATTTTCTCCAGAAGAATCTCAGTTGTATTCTTCCTTCTTGTTTGTATAAAATAGTCCTTATTTTGCTGTAATATTTATGATTATAATGTAATTTCATAGTAGTTGGTTAGGACACACATGATTTTCCATATTATCAAGCAATAGTGTGAAACCAGCTTTGTAAAAAAGTAAAAAAAAAGTATCAATATCAGAGCTCTACTGAATTGACTGTGGACCTGTGGTAATTTACATAAAGCGAAGAAATCTCCTAAGAGGCAAAGGTCCCTAATTCAGCAAAATCATTAAAAACAGCCAGGTGTGAAGTGAATGAAAAGTTCTATTAAATGTAAGAATTTACAATACATTACTGAACATGGCTGAGAAAAGTACAAGCATTTACAGTACACTCTAAGAAAGGATTGTGACAGATCTATTACTGAATAAGATGGAAATGTCCACCAAATAGATGTAGAGATGTTTATTTTACCTCTACAGATAACTGTAATCTAAAAATTCAGAATTCATAAATAAATAAATATTGACAAATACTTCAAGACATTAAAAAAAAAAAAACCAAACCAAACCAGAAAAAGAGAAATAGAAAAATTAATATCACAAGTGGGGTAATTAGCATGTCCTGGGCTTATTGATTTGCTGGAAAGAAGTTTGAGGTTTTGGTTATATTATATAATATCTTATATTTTAAAAAATATTTAAAATGATACATCACAATATACAATCATATAGTTCTTAACACATTTTAAAAAAATTAGAGAAATAGCATACAATGTATAATTCTTTATTGATTGTTCCCAAGATGGTTCTAATTATTTTATTATATGCCATCTGTGTTTTTCTTATTGTGAACCTTCTCATTTGATAAATAATATTACATTTAAATTATGAAATAGATTGTATGTGTCAAAAATATACACTGAGGAATAATTCAAAATCAGAATAGACTTCTCCTCATGGCCAAATGCTTTATATATTTGGGCTAGTAAACTGAATGTTTGCCCTTTGTTTTAGGTAACATTTAAAGTTTTGTCTACTATCCGACAAAATGACACCCATTTTAATGACAATTTTAATAGCTCCAGATCCCCAGTTCTCAACGTTTTGGAAAGTGAGATGTCAATTTGCCTTTTAGAAAGTTCCAGCAAGATCTTATTCTTTTTGTATCTCTTATAAACTTGTGCAGCTAAACCCTAGTTTAGTTAGGGTCTATATAGCATTGTATATAGTATGCAGTATATATATCATATATAGTGAAGAGTATATCACGTAATCACAGAATGTAAGGGGTTGGCAGGAACTCTTATAGATCATCTAGTCCAACCCCCTGCCAATGCAGGGTCACCCAGAGCAAGCTGGGCAGGAACACATCCAGGCAGGTTTCGAATATCTCCAGAGAAGGATACTCCACACCCTCTCTGGGCAGCCTGTTTCAGTGCTCTGCCACCCTCAAAGTAAAGAAGTTTTCCTCACGTTCAGATGAAATTTCCTGTGTTCCTGTTTGTCCATTGCCTCTTGTCCTGTTGCTGAGCACCACCGAAAGAAAGACTGTTCCTATCCTTTTGACACCTGCCCTTTAGATATTTATAAGCATAGTCTTCTCTTCTCCAGACTCAAAAGACCCAAGTCCCCGTGCCTTTCCTCACCAGAGAGATGTTCTCATACCCTAGTCATCTTCATAGACCTTTACTGTACCCTCTCTGACAGTTCCCTGTCTGTCTTGAACTGGGGAGCCCAGAACTGGACACAGTACTCCAGATGGGGCCTCAGTAGTGAGAAGTAGAGTGGTCATTTTTTCTCTCTCCTCAGAACTTCTGAACCCACATTTAAATTCCTGCATCCAGTTTTGGGGGTGCCTATTAGAGAAAAGATGGTGATGAACACAGGTGAATTCATTGGAGGGCCACCAAGGACTGGAGTACTTGCCCTGTGAAGAGAGGCTGATGGATCTGGGCTTGCTCAGCAGGGAGGAAAGATAGTTTTGGCTTGATCTTACAGCAGCCCTCCAGCTGGGTAGGACCTTGTAAAGAAGACCTTATAAAGATAGAGGTTCTCCATGTTGGTGCACAGTGAGAAGATGAGAAATAACAGTCATAAATTCAAACAAGAGAAATTAAGACTGGGTACAAAGAGAAATTTTATGAGTACAGACAAGCACTAGAACAGGCTTCCAAAATTTTTGTGCATTCTCCATCCTTGAAGGATTTTGAGAGCCAGTCAGGTAAAACCGTAAGCAGCCTGACCTGACCTCACATATTAACATGTTTTGGAAACCCTGAGGTCCCTTCAAACCTGAATTGACATGAAAATGAGCCTGTGGTTTTTCCAGTCTTTTGTCTCAGAAAGCATTGAGGGATCAGACTATTTTAGCAGGAAAAGGAGGTAGGATTGAGAATTATTGCGTGCTTCCTCTCAGGGAGATTAATTGCAGAGCAAACTGCAGCAGTTCATCACATTTCTGAGGTCCTAGATTGTATGAGAGAACTTTCTTCTTTCTGACTGGTTGAACTCAACTATAGATGAGCTTGAATCACAGTGTCTGGATAAAATTTTAACACAGTGAAAGGTAATGGTAACCCCCCGCTGACTTCAATGGAATAATTTTCTGCTTTCCACATCGAAATTATCATAATTCAGGTAGAGTCCAACTGAGAAACCTAGATATGAAAACAATTCTAAGCTGTATTTTACCACAGTTTTTGTATGCATAATATTAGAGTTCATTACAAATGACCTTATAAAAGGTTAAGTACATTGTTTTCTTAATGGAAGAACCTCAGAACTGCAATTATTTAAATACAGATTTGTTGGGTATATAAACATGTCACTTCCTTCACTCCTTCTTTCCCTTAAAATTACAGAACTGTTCTGCTATTTTTATAAACATACCACAATCAACACAAAGATAAAATCTTCTATTTAAGTCTCATTCTTGAAATCAAGTGGTTTGAGTGAAGTCTTTGTAAGACTTTAGGCATTATATTTGTGGAAGCTAACTTAAGATTTTGGGTTTGTAAATCCCCAAATCTCCCAATATTTCCGATGTATTTTGAAAAATAGTACTGAAGTACTTTCCTGACTATGAAGCTTATGCAATTATTTCAGAATATAAATCATATTTTGAATGATTGTCAGGGCAAAGCCCTCTATATCACAGTCAATATTTATTTTCACCTTCTAAACACAGTTTGTAACACAGTCATATGGAACAAATATTAAGTATAATTTACTTCTCAAAGCATTACTCTGATTATTCAATCATTGCAAAAATATATAGATAGTGTTTCTATTTAATTTTCATTTATATTGTTATATAAATAACCAGGTTTCCATATTAAGATTATTATTATCGAGTGGTATTACACCTAATTACTCAGTCCATTCATAACAGGTTTAGCATGAAATAAAATATATTTTAGACAAAATGTTTATTTTCAGAAGCTTATCAGTGAGAATATGGATTTCTGAACCATTCAGCAACAGTTCCAGATTTCCATTCATGCCTTCAAGCTCCAATCTATCTTTAACAGAGATCGGATGCTTTAAATTGAAGTTGTGTTTTTAACAAGGGCAGCACTGAATATCAAATATAATATTTAAAAACATATATTTCTGAATAAATCTAAAAAGTGATAAAATTATTTTTTCCCATTTCTTCTTTGTTTTGAGTGAGAATAGTACAAGCAAGCATTTTCCAAAAAAATAGCTAAATGCCATAAAAAAAATTAGAAATAATAAACAAATAACTAATCCCTAGCTCCCCAGTATCTCAAAATTTGAAACCAGTTAACAAGATTAGGATGTGTTAGACTGCCAAGAACATTATTACCACTGCTCTTTGAAGATAAGAGCATGGTGCCATGGGATAGGATGAGTATTTCAGATGACTCTGGGCACCAAGGAAGGTTCTTCCTGAAAACTAAAATAACATATTTTACCAAAGATTCAGGGAATAAATTAGTTCTGTAAGTTACAACATGCAATTTCAAAGAATTTCAGAGAACATGTTATCATACTGTTAAAGATAAAAACACTGAGGTTTTCTCTGGACTTTTTCACCCCTTCCCATTTTGTCCAGCTATCTCTGCTGCCTTCCTCTCCCTCCTTACTCAGTTGGTCACAGAAGGAATCAAAGCAGGTTTTACAAGCAAGGCACTCAGAACAGATGGAAAGAGCAAGATCATGTGACAATTATCTTAAATGCTTAATCAAAGTCCAGGCCCCCCAGATGAAATGGGGAGGGTGGAGAAGAATACTGAACTTGTTAAATGCTGCTGGGTATGAGAAAATGAGTGTCTATCTCTCACGCTAGAGTGTAAGTTTCCTTTTGTGCCCATCAGTGCAGTGAATATTCTTATGTTAAACGTTGTGCTTACTAGCTGTGCAGGATCTTCATTCAGATAAATATTGCATCTGTCCTTAGATGTAGTACATTGAACTATTTTTGCTTTACGTCATTTTGTGATATACATAATAAAAATCTTTATTTTTGATAGCAGTTGTTCCAAATATTGTGATATCACAAATACCCTGTAGTCCCAATACACATCATCACAGTTCACTAAAATCACATGAAAGTTTTCTGTGAATTTACAGTAGAAAGGTACCATAAAAGAAAAAAGATAAATACATCAACACACATTCCCACCCCCTTCCTGGAAACACAAAGGAAAAAAAAAGTTGGTTGCTTTGCTAGTTCTTACCCTGAAAATCTGCAGGGTATTCTTCATCTCTTTGCTTTTTATGAATCTTTTGCCCAGAACTCTACTAGGTAATTATGACTCCGGAGGCCTGATGTTATTCTAGGACTCAGTTTTTAAGAAAGTATTCTAAGGATTTATGGATCTTTAAACAGCAGTAAGATACAGATAAGATTCTTAAAGAAGTAAAGCACAAATTTAACCAAATGCTTTCAATCTCCTGGAAGGAGAATCAAAGAGTAAGAACACAAAACAATGAAAATATTTTTATTAGTAAAATAGCTTTAGACCGTTGGTATTATCTATTACATATATTTGTGTTCATGAGAAGAATTAAATAGAGAAAGCATGCAAAAAATTTTCCGGATTTAAAAACAAATTCTGTATTAATTACAAGTCCATAGGCCTGAAATTGATAACAAAAAATGTGTGAACAAAAATAAAGGAAAGGATAAAGGTATGATCTACACTAGGGTATGACCAGTTCTAGAAGTCCGACAGTTAGACATCCCATTTAGCCAAGGCTGTGGGTGACTAGCTGTGACTATCCTGTGGCCTGGCTTTTGTCTGTGGTTGGTGAAAAAAGGAGTGAAGAAAAAAGAATATGCTTTGAAAGAGGCATCTCAGCTTCCTGAGATGTGTATTTTAGGATATAATAAATCATGTAAAATTTTTTTGTCCAGATGCAATGCATATCCAACATACAGACGTGTGGAATAATGACTGGGGGCGACTTAAAATTTAACCTTTAGTGTTGTTCGCACATTAAGGAATGGTATGACATCACAGGAACTTCCAGGATGGAGTACAGCTGCAGCTGGTATTCAAGGCCATAGTGTTCCCTGGATAATTGCTTGTGAAGCAGCATGGTGGGTGGAACAGAGTGAATGACTATAATGTCATTATAATGTCAAAACACACCCCCATCCCAAAGACTACCCACCTCCAAAGCGTGACCACTCCTCCCTGGGTCTGCGCTCTGAATTTCTTGTAAACTTTCTCTGAAAGGTAAAACAGGAA
>BJBW01014902.1:0-17267 GCA_004320125.1 Scolopax mira
TCACTGTGAGAGTGAACAGTTTCTGAACAATATGCTGTTAATTTCAGAGCTTAGTTAGTTAGAAGAGGCCCAGTTGGAAAAGTAAAATTACTGAATAGAAAATTAGTTCTGTTTTACCTCAAACCAGGACAGGCAGAAAACATCCATTAAATACTTTCCTTGTTATTTACTCTTTGTAAGCAATTTCTGTGTTGAGCACTGGGACCATTAGTCCAATACATCAATGTCCTGAACGGCAGAGGAAGTGGTCTAGGAAACAAACTTGTATCAGACTGTGCTTTACAGTATAACAATTTTGCAAATCCCTATACTAGCCAGTTAATTAAGGTATATTTGTGAAATATGTGCTCTGAAACACGTAGCATACATTTGGGAACTGTAAAAATAAACAATAATAGTGATCATTAGTAACACAGAAGTGAATTGTTAAGGTGATTTGAAGCATCTTATCAAACATCTTTCCCATCTGACAGCAACTTTAGGACCAAGAGACTGATTGGTCCTAAAGACCAATTCACAGAAGTGAATTCTGTGATTCTTTTAATCTTTCCACTTTTAGTGGAACAACTTAGCAAATTAGCTTCCTTAGCAAATTTCCCTAAGTAGGTACATTCAAGACATATGGTGCTGGGAAGCCAGTAGTATCTGATGGATAAGCAGCAAACAGACTTCTCGTTTTCTGGTTTTACAAAGCATCTTTACCACATTTTCTGCCAGTTGGCAATATATGCATTATAAATACAAATATGTCACATTACAAATATAGATGCATCATTGGTTGCTATGGTGGTAGGATTCCTGCATATGCCTATCTGGATAGAGTCCGGAAGAACACTAAATCTCAAATAAGTCTTAGTGTGGGATAAAACTGCAGAAAATGGTCCAGGATGTAAGACTGTAACATTAGCCACAGTGGCAAACATTGTAGAGTGGAAAAATGCTGATACTTATATACATATTCATGTCACAGTGAGACAATTATTACAAAGCTATGTCAATTAAATCCCCACCTGTGCCTTTCATTCAAAACACTGAAGAAAAAACCAACTTTACATATGTAAATATATGTCTGATAAAGATCTGAGAGATTACAAAACCTCACCAGATAGTCCAAAACTTCTTTTTGCAAGGTATTCTGACACTTTATACTATGTAGTGCTGTATAAAGCACACAATGACAATGTTGGTAGTTTCTCATGCATACTACTAAAAAACCTGAAGGAAGGTCAGAAAAAAAAGTCCCTGATATGGTTAACCATTATGTTTAATGGTTAATTAATGTGCAATTAATCTGGTTAATCATGTTCACAGTGGACTCGCAGGACTATACTTTTGTGATATAAAGGAAAAGAGTTGTATATAAAATTCCATACATCAATTTGTATGTTTATGCATTCAAACTGAGTAATTGCACAAACTGTAGAGAAAGAGAGTCAACACTTGTCTTTTCTACATAGGAGCAGAAGTTAAAGCTGGACTTGCATATAACCCTTTTTCTTTGAATACTTGTGTTGGTTTAAGATTGTGCACACAACAAGGGGAAATAATCCTCATGTAGACATTGCTACCCAGTAATGTTGAGGGAAGGCAGGACATCTGTGAAACAGCCTTTGTAGGAGTAGGCATCTCTTCTTGTAACTTCAGTCAGAACAACATACATTACTTTATGAAGTTAGACCTGAATCTGATTCACTAATCACATTTCTGATTTTAAAATTTTACTCATTTGTTCATTACTGTTCCTCAGTAGACTTCTACACATGCATAGGTCTGTAGCTGGTGCATGCTAGCACGTGAATTACCATCTTCCATATAAAACACACGGAAGCTCAGATGATTATTTATTTATTCAAATGATGTTTTAAGATTTCTGGAATCTTCTGTGTTTTTGAGTAAGGTTCTTAGTGGAGAGGTTTTGACAGATGTTAGTCAGTTTGGATGTTTGAACTTGTGCTGTGAGATTCATATTGGTTTGTGAGAACAAGCATATAGAGCAATAATAAAACATTTTCGTATTCGAGCATGACAGATGTGCGACTGACACAGAAAAGTGAAATTTTTGTATTAGATCTGTGTCATTCCAATCTATTTCATGCTTCCATTGCTCCATATTAAGATGTTGCAGAAACACTTTTAATATCTACCTAAAATGGAAAAAAAAAATTAAGTGGGCCTTTAGACTTCATCAGTTCCCAAAAGGAGCCACATAGAATACGTTTAACATAAGCTTCTGTTCAGATGTTCTGAAGAGACTTTCTACTTCACAAACATTTATGGATATCTGAAAACTCAAAACAAGAAATTAAAAAGTATTTCTACCTTTTAACTTCTGACTTGAATTAATTTGATGCAAGATGGATGAATTAGCTAGATAGACCTCACATTTTCTTGCTGTGGGACATTGGACATTCTGGCTTCTCAAAATTTAAAAATAAATAATAGTAACATTTTTATAGATAGTAATTAGAGGAAATATTATAGTGCTATAGAAACAAATTTCTTCAGTGGTTTCCAGTGATAGGACAAGGGGCAATGGGCTGGAACATAGGAAGTTCCATTCAAATATGAGGAAAAACTTTACAGTGAGGGTGATGGAACCCTGGAATAGACTGCCCAGGGACGTCGTGGAGTCCATTTCTCTGGAGATTTTCAAGACCCACTTGGATGCAGTCTTGAGTGATGTGCTCTAGGCCTTCCTGCCTTAGCAGGGGAGTTGGACTAGATGATCTCTAGAGGTCCCTTCCAACTCTGAAAATTCCAGGATTCCATGAAATGATAGAGCTTTCACTGACTGCATTTTGGATGAATTTCACCCAAGGGATTTAAAATTATTTAAGACAGCATTTACATTAAAAAATAATCCCTAGGCTTTGGGATAACTTTGATAGATAAATCAAACTCAAAGTAGTTTATCTTCCTTATTACAGCATATTATTTAATGAAAAAAAAAAATCTGCACCACATACTGTATTCAAGTAACAATCTTTTTTATTAATGGTTTAGATACTGGTTTTCCATTACATTCTTTTGCGATTATCAAACCATGCCATAGCTTAATTTGGAATTTTGTGTTCTCTTCTACTTCTCAGATAAATGGTACAACGGACTGATCTTTGGAAGGGCACAAATAATCAATACACATTATCAAGAGACTCGAGCTTGTTCTTTTTCTGTAAATCAGGGAAACTGACAGCAAAACATAGAGCACAGTTGAAAAGCTGTCATCTTGATCAGTGGCACCTTTACTGTGTTTACTACAGTGATGTTCAGTGCAACACTTGCCATTTTAACACTGATAATGCTGGTGTATGCTGTAATTCTTGGTATCCTTTTTGAAATGTATACTTTGTCCTACAGTGAAGAGTCTGATCTGAAATCTAGTAAGGGGCAGACTGCTTTCTCCTAGCTAAAATGCAATGGTTGATTTAAGCATAAGGATTTAGAGGGAAGTTTCCTGGTTTTATATTGAAGAAGGAAATTATATTTCATTAGTGATTGAACTGGTCCCCCTTGCTGCTTTAGTATTAAACAATCATCAGAAAAAATATAGACCATGGTCAGTCTAATTTTACTGTTAATGTAATACAAGTTTGATTTCCTTTGTTCCAACATCAAACCAAGATGAATATGATGAAATGACCTGATTTCCCACTGAACAAGATGGATGAGCAGGCAATAGTATCACCTTCAGCAGCAAATCTTTAGGCTCAAATTGATGACTGTTAGGACAACAGGTAATCTGATAGGCCTCTTTAAAGAAAGGTAAATTTTTCCTCAGTCAAGGAAGCATAAATTCAGGTTATATACCTTATTGTCACCAATTGAGCGTCATGATTTGGGCACTGCTTGTGTCTAAAATTCTTTTGCAAGAAGCTAGTAGAATTTTAGGGAGAAGAAAGGGCTTATGTGAACAGGACTTTCATCTGAAATATTAAAATAAAAACAAAATAATAACATAAAAAAGTAAGTCAGAATGAATGAACTCTTTTTCTTCTTGCTGTGTTTCACACTTGTTTTCTTTAGTTAGCTATTACTTAGTTGTTGACTGAAAAAATGCTTAACCATGGCAATTACAAGAACATGCTGTCTCCACATGGATATACTGACACCCAATGCACAGCCTTTTCCTTAGCTGTGGTCTCCATTCTCTGTCCAATTTCCTGCTGTCACAGGTATTTCGACCGCCTCCCCCTCCTCTCCACTGAAAAGCTTGCTGATACTGACTGACAAGCTCAACAGTTATGAAAGCTGCATAAACATAATCGTGTGATCACACTAGGCTATAAATATTAAAGATAATTTTACCTTGGTTACTACTGACATTAATTTTTGATAATCATATGTTTTCATAACTGGAAAAAATACTGTTGAGACCATAAGTGATCTATTTAAGCATGGGTAAAAAATTAGTTTGGTAGCCTGTACAATATCATGGAATTTTTAAAGTCCATTTTAAAATTTTAATAGTGTTGCAGATAATTAATTACTTTGGTATTTTTTCCCATGAGCATACGAAAATGCATATGCTTGTATAATTTTTTCATGGCATTTTTCTCTGAAGAGAAGTACAAAACAAGGAATTTGCCCGGTCAGCAATTTGCACTACTTAAAAAATGTAAGGTTCAGGAAAATGCCTTACATGCTTGTATTTTCATCTTGTCTGTCCCTTTTATGAAATAGCTTAACGGTAGGGTGGGATTGAGGAATTGAGGGGAGAGGAATTTAATTTTATGGGGTGGTATTTATGGCTTTTCTAAGATTTCTATTTATGACCTTTTTTTTTTGTTTAAAGCAGAAAAAATAAAGTACTGCTTTCTTTTATGGTTAGTGCAAATTGCAAACATAAATCAATGCGCACTCGCACATGATGCATACACAATAAAACAATATGGTCTGGGGAAATGGTGGATATATAGATGTCTTCCTCGTGTTTTTAAACTATATCTACTCAATAATCTTTACACTAGGGAAAAAAAAAAGGTTTCCTGGAAATAGTAAATATAAGTAAATGATAAATATACGCAGAAAGACTGTATGGGTGTTCTCAAGCCAGGGTGATGTATGTAAAGGGAACCAGTACAGTGTCAACCACCAGCAGTCTTCCCTTACTTAACTGGAAGTAGTGAAGGTTCTCATTACTCGATAGTGGTATGTGAAACCCTAGGGTTGTTCTATTCTCATATATTTCTTGATCAGATTGACTAGTTGAAACCTCCATCATTTCAGACCGATGCAATGTTGATCTGAAGTGCTTATGAAGAAAAAGACAAAAAGGAGATGTAGCTTTGGATTTGCTATACCTTTCTTAATGGTTGAAGTAAGACTATGTGAAGAAGTTGCATGTTTTAAGACAGATCTCACGTTTTCTCTCAGAATGAAGCATTAGCTGATGGTTTTAATGCAAATTTGCATGTAAAGCAGCATGATCAAGTGGGTGACATATAGACCAGCCCTGACTTATGTGTCATTTACATCCCTCCTCTGTAGGCTGATGTTAGGTCCCAGTCTGATTTTTGTCCGGGAGGTGGTTCAAAATGATTCCGGGGGCGTGATTAAGACACAAATGAGGTCAGATGCCATTTTACTATTCTTACCTAAAAATGACACTAAATGGTGAAAGAGAAAAGGCAGAGGCATAGGAAAGAAGGAAAGGAGAAGCAGAATTTCAGAGAGCTGCAAGAAATAGTATATCACCACCACAGTCGGTCCACATGATGGCTTGATGATCCTCTGGAATCAATGGCATCCCATTGATCCTCAATTCTCAGGCCTGCGCAATGGTGAGGGTTGATGGTGGTGAGGGATCCATATTGCAGTGGGGTATAACAGTAATTTATAGTTCCTGTTGACTTGTAGTTTGACCAATGTGACAGTTATCTGTGTTCATTCAATCATTGTCCAACACGGTTGCTACATGAACCCCACTTTGCCTCTGCCGCACAGGCAGTGCTGGGCCTTACAAGGAAGACAAGTTTTCAGGGCAGACAGCACAGTTGTTTTGGGAACCAAGAACATATATCTTTGTTATCAGAAGTCCTGCGGCAAGCGAGCTGTGAGGCATCTTGTCTTTCTTTGCAATAGGTCCCTATGCAAAGCACTATTTGAAGGATCATCTCCTCCCCCACTGAATTTAAACATTTCCTAGGTAGTGTAATTTTCTGCTGAAGCATCAAAATGAAACGGGAAATTGCCTTTTTCCTCTCCTCATTCTATTTAAATTTTTCTACATATTGACTTTAAATGTTCTGATGGCACAAAACCTTCTGCTAATCATTTTGATGCTGGGCAATAGTGTTCATCAGTAGGTTTTTCCTTAAGGAATACTTGAGCTATTAACTGAAGTGATTACTTCAGGTAACTCACATAACACTACATATATTCTGTGATGCCTCAATAGGTACAACAGAAAAGAGTTTGGCATATATGCTGCTTATGAGTACCAGCAATAAATATCAGCTTTGTAGAAGTACTTTTGCTTTCTTCTTTCTGCAAAATCCATATATAGAACCCATCAGTACTTAGTGTTCCACTTCCATAAATGACAGAGGGGATCCTGTAGTAAATTTAGGTGACATGTTTACTTCAAATTGGGTCTTTTCCCTTTCTGTATTTGTAAGAACAGTAACTTTGTGTAAGGTAGCTGCCTATTGTGACAGAGGGATGCACTGTTCTGACATGTTGACCTAATTCTGCACCTACTTATGTTCCCTGTGCCTGAGAAATGCTAAATGCTGATGCTCTTCCGCTCTCATTTTTATCTTGTGCTTGTTTACTATTTAAATCAAATCTACCAGAAAAAAATAATCTCCAGAGAAAAAGCACGCCAGTTGTTCTCAGGTCTTCACAATGAAGTGTGTGATAAAAAGAATTTTAGTACTAAAAGACTTCATTTTCCCTGTCTCCTATAATTCCCCACTTCCTTTTTTCCTGGGATGCTCTCTGGCATTCTGTAATCTTGGAGAAGTAAACATTTATTAATTTTAATGATGCCCAACCTCTTGACATTGCCTTTGGATAGGCATATTTTCTTATCAGTGACAACAGCAGCTCTGTGTTGCCCATTTAAAGAAAGACATTGAGTATGTTAGCTACCAAAATGCGCTTTGAACTATAAATGCTAGTGAAGAAAACAGTTCGTTTTACTATTTTAGTGGTTGTTGTAATTTTTTTGCCTCTAGGATAATCTGCATAATGATATTGTGACTTGAGACCTAAATGAAAAGAGCAAAGAACTTTTCTTTCCCTGAGGCAACATTATCTTTTGGGATCTTATAGCTAAGAAACTACCCAACATTTCCAGGTAATGTATTCTCTCTAGTCCTGTGGCAGGTGCTACTTACTGTGTAACTATAAAGCATAATTTCTTATAAAAATGAAATCTTTCTTTCTTGGTAACTTTTCATGTAGACCTAGATCTGCTTATTTTCTGCCTCTGTACTAATTAGCAGAGGGATTTTCCTGCTATGAAATTGATGGAACTCCCTCTTGAAATGTCCATTCATACTCAAAGAATAACATTAATATCCCATGGATAATCATTTCACTCTACCTCTTGAAGAGCTATCAAATGAGTCTGTACAAAGTACTAGTTTCTCAGGCTAACTTCCCAGATATCTCTACCAGATTCTTTCCTTCAGGGCTGCCAGTCCTTTCTTTCCCCTACCTCCTCTGCCTATTCACATTAATAACATGTGTTGCAGGTATCTCTTTGGAATTAATAGAGCTTACTTTCAATGAGGTTTCTATAAATTTAGCTCACTGTAACTCAACCTAATACTATATATGAGCCATACAAATAATCAGTTGTAGCATGTTGTTGCAACAATACATTGTTCTTTGGAAGCTTACTTAACCTGTGGATGGTATTAACTCATCTTTTTGTAACAAATATACTAGCATCTTGTCCTTGGGTTTGTAGGTTACCAGGCATTTCTTGCACCTGTTCACATTTGTTCAGCAGTATCATACTATCATCAAGAGACTCAGCTGCATAAGGGAAAGTCTGCTAAGTGTTGCCATAAATTATTCAATATATTTAATTTTTAAAAGTAATATAATACCAGTATGAAGAGTCAAGAGTCATAAATACTACAACCTATGTATAAAAAGCATGCTGTGTTGGCATGTTGCATTTCAAGGGCCAAAGGTAGGCTAAAGGCAAAATTGGAATACCATCATTTCAGAACTCGGCATCAATTTATTCTGCAACATATTTAGAGAAGAAAATCCTTAGACGTCCTACTGAGAGTTTTTGTATTCTGAAGTTTAATCTACAGTGAGGCTAGAAGAGATAAAAAAATTCCATAATTTAAGGGACAGGATATTTCAGATAAAATTGTATTATGAATTTCCTGTTCTCACTCCTGGCCTTTTCAAAGAGAAGGATACTGTGTGAAATTTAAAAATGTATGTTTTGTAGGGGATTAATTAGTCTTTGAGATTGCATGTCTAATGTTGTCATTAATCTGGTTATTAGATTTACAGATTAATTCCTTATTTTCATATAATTTGTTCTTTCTCCATTTTCCTTTGCAGAATACTACTTTAAAAAGCCAACCAACCAACCAAACATAATATAGAACAACTAATTGTTTTGCTCAAAAAATTTTATGTATATTCCAGAAGGAATAAAAATTTTAAGGATTTTTTATTTCTAACTGCTTTAACCATATAATTCACTCTAATGACATTGTTTCTCTCTTTATAGAGAGAGCTATATACAAATATGTATCTGAAGTCTGCTGAATAATTAATTTAAATATTTTCTGAGTTCATGTCTTGTCAGTATTTATGAATACTGAATATCTGAACATCTCAGAGTTCACTTTGAATATGTAGATGGTCTGGTGCTTTATCAAACTGGACCAACAGTCACTTTAAATATCATATAAGATAAATAGAGAGGAGGCTTAAAATAATTACTGTAAACTTCTCATATTCTTTCTAAGCATGATTAAAATGATTAACAACAGAAAATTCTACTCCACACTACCTCATAAGTATCATATTACACACATGTGAAAACAGATGTTTGGGATGTAAATAATTAAGTAGTACTGTGAAGTTTTTCCTATGAAGTGATAGGTCGCATGTTTGGGTATATGTTACTGCACACTAGTAATGGAATACCAACAGTTAGTATCTCTTAAAAATATAAATCAACACAAATATCTTGTTTTGCAGATAGAAAAATACATTGCTATGAGCAAATACTTGGCTTAACTTAGTTGCATGTCTATGTATTTTAAATATGCATATAATATTGTTTCAGATTTTAGAAGTTAAGGATAATTAATTACTCCATATGTTTTAACTTTTTATAAAAATATATATTTTGTCAAATGTAGTTTTTGAGCTAGGATGGATTAGGGTACAGTGTAAAATCTAAGTATTTTTGCTGATAATGTAGTAGGTGACATTGTTTATTTGTGGAATGTGCCCAAACTGGTGGAGTTATGTGCCAACACAATAAAATTAATAAATAAGTAAACACAGATATATTTATCTGCAATCATGGAGTGTTTTTAATGTTTGGTAGAATTTGTATTGGCAGATACCCATTTCATCTCTCTCTGCTTTTACTAGCTTTAATGTTAATGGATATAGAAAGTGCAACCGCTTTTTTTGTATCACTTCAGTGTTGAAAATTCCAATGCAGTCTACTTGCATTAATGACAGCACATAAACAAAATCTAAATATCCAACTTATTTGATTTATAAGTAATGTGTCCCAAAGTAGGAAATGTAACATTGTGGCATGTGACAAGATATTAAAAAGGAAATGTTCTTTCAAAATTATTAGGCAAAGTAAATGCTGTCATTTTTAAAAAGTCAATTACATAACTTAAGATATTTTATGCATATAAAGATCTGGGCTAACCACAAAAGTACAATGAGATCTGAAGGTATACATTTTTCTACCCACACCCTGTCTTTCTTTAAACATATTCAGGTCACAAAGTACAATTAAATAACTGATGTATTTTCTTTGCTGGAAGCAGTACTGAATAATCTATTCTTATAATTGTTTCTGTCCAAAGCTTGAAGGAAAAAATAATAATTGCATAATGCGTAATAATCCAAATGCATTGCAGTTATCCACTTTATTATCTTGTTGGTCTATCTTGTGTACTAGCAGTGGACAACAAATCTGACAGCATACAACATTACATGCCAAGTATTATTTTAAGTTGATTGTGTGCTACTTTATTGTGCATTAAAATCTGTTTATGATATATCACTCATATATAACAAATAAACCATTTTATTTTCATAGGGCAAGATGGAACAGGGTATGATATTGTCATTTTCTGACTGGCAAGTAAAAATTTTCCTTTCTTGCACATTTCAGTGTGTCAATCTGCAAAGGTAGACTGGTGTCATCAAAGCGCCATCTGGATGGATGACCATTGCAATGGGAATGAAGTTGGGTACAGAAAGAAAGACAGGAGATATTGTAGAATAGAGTAGAACCTGAGAGACTTATTACCAATGAAACAGATCTTGAAGAACAGACTTCAGGAAAGTTGGTGTGAACTGCAAAGATGATGGTGAAACTCTATTTTAAATCTAATATTAAAAAGACATGGTGGAATTACTTTCTCTGAATTTTCTAATGGATTATTTGTTAACATGTCGGGGGGGTGGAACTCAATGATCTTTAAGGTTCCCTCCAACACAAACCATTCTATGAGACTATGATTCTATAAGCTTGGCTCTGAAACCTGGTTTAGCAAAGCACTTAAACTTACGTTCTAAACTTCTGTCATTTAGATGCTGTACTGAACTGAACTGACAGAGCAAATGTGAGAAAGAGGACAAAAGTGTGTATTACAATAATAAAAAGAATTTTCTAGACAAATGCAAAGTGTGAGTAGATTCATTAGGCCAAAACTTTCCAGTGAGTCTGACTCTGCTACTCGTATTCACATGTCTGCTGTGAATAGGGAACTGAGAAAAAAAAAATCATGACTAATATAATATATATCCAGTTTCTACAATTTTAATCTACAGCGCTCCTGTTTTTGTTAAATCAACATTCATATCAGAAAAAATAGTATAAGGAATATTATTCAGTTAAGGAAAATAACGTCCTTAATGCTGGTGGCCATCAAGAAAACAGACAACTCGTTTTCATTTCAGTAGTTGTTACACATAATTAACAGTTTTGCAGAGAGGCCATAGATTTATCAAGGAATGAGGTCCAATTATTGTTCCAAGAATAATTCCAGTGCTCCAGGTTGATGTTTAAGGTTATTGGTAGAACATGAGCAATGAGCTGTATACTATAAATCATTAGTCTCTCTTTTCCCTATCCTCCCCACCTTCAACCCACAATCCCCTTGACATTTCACAAGAAATCTGCCTAATGTAGCATAGCATAAAATAGATTTTAGTGATGTAAACTTGGTTGGAAAGAGTATTTCAATTATATTCTTCCTGCTGACGTTTACGATTAAAAGCAGTAAGTATCTTCTGGGGACAGTCAGTTTGATGGATTGGGATTTCAAAAAAGTATTAACACAGTTGAAAATGAATAGGTTATATATAAATCTTAGCAAGTAAAATGATAACTTTTACTTCCAGAGCTCTGATTGTTATAATGTAAATACCCATAAAGTCGGGTATTAACAAGGAAGGATTTGTTTTGAAAAGCATCTTTTATGCACACAGCTGTGAATTTCATTATGTGTTGTTTATCTTGGTTTATTGTAAATACCCAGGAATGTGACAATGCTTCAGAATAAGGTAATCAATTGTACTTAATAACCTAGAGACTGTTATGTTGTAATAGTTCAGAGGCTATAGAAGCCTAAATGGGCAGGGAATACAAAGCTAGAGTGAGAAAAAAAACGTGTGGTTCTCTAGGATGCCTGAAGGAACTTTTACTTTCTCATAGTGAGGAGAAAATACAGGCTCAGTATTTGCTTACCTTTCATGTAAATTAAACAATAGTCCAGTTTTTCCACAAGTAGACCAGAAATAACTAACACCTAACAGTGCAACAGAAAGACTAGTGCCCTGCCTGACTCAGGATTTGATTTTTATCGCAATAAACAATGGATATGAAAGGAGGAATATTTGAAACTAAACACTTCCTAGTCCCCTTCGCATTTGTTTTGCTATCTTGAAACCATAGTTCCCATCACTGTACTCAACATAGTATTTTATAATCTCCCATGGTAGATGACAAAACAGGCAGAATCCTGCAATGAAATTGTACTCTGGGATGTTCCTGAAAGAAAAATTGTTCCTCATTGCAAATGTAAGGGAAAAATTCTGCTCCTGAGAAACAGGAGGAGGCTTCATAGACTTATTTAGCCAGGGAAACCTTAAAAGTGCTAGAACAGAGAGCAAAACTTGAGGAAAGGTACTATTTTCTGTAGATACCATGGACAGAGGAAGATTTCTCTAAGGATTTATCTTGTTCCAAATTCATATAATTTTGTGTTTTAATGAAATACATTTGTAGAGATTGGAAACATATTGTTACTCTTTAGAGAGCTCTCTTCATAGAAGTGTTACAGTTTCACTGAAAGGTTCTTGCTCTTCTGTGGTCCCTTGACAAAATCTTCATCACACTATGTTCCATTAATAAGAGTGCAATTTTTAATGTAGCTACTAAGTGAAAGCAGCATCTGTCACAAAATGACTAGCTACAAAATTAAATTTCCCAAAAGACAGAAAGTGTACAGTTAAAAGTCGCACCTTCCAGCTGTCTCTCAAAGACAGAATAACAGAAAGCAAAATAAGATCCCAAGGTAGAACAGTTTCCTGTCATACAGACATACATTCTATAAATCAGCTTACCAAGAAAAAAAATTACCTTTTGAGCTATTTATCAAACCTCATTTTTACAAAGTGTTTTTTGCTTTTATTGACACTTAGCTAGTTAATGCAACTTTATACATAACTTGAAATACTTCAGGTAAATAAATTTGCTTGATGGATAGGATCCTAGGCTTGCATCATGCTTGCAAGCATGTATCACCTGAAACTCTGGTTCAATATATCATTCACTATCCATCTAGTATATTTTCTTCTCAAGACAAGGGGAAATACTCTGGCCAGATGAATGATGATTCTTGTCAAGCTTTTGCCTGAGTCAGTACAAACACTGGATAAAGTATAGAAATAATTTATTGTGCAAGAGTTGAATCCCTCATTCCCTCTTCCAAGACTGTGCTAACCAGGAAGATCAGAGTTATGCTTTGCATGACCTCCCTGTGAATGGTCTGTTGTTTTCTGTTCAGTGATAGAAGTTTCAAGAAAAAGTGTGATTACTGAGGGAACAAAGCTCCCATTTGGCCTAACTTAGAGCCTGGCATTTCACTTGGTAGTGAAAGATAAGGCAGAGAATATCCTCAGGCAAGGAAAGGTACTGAATGTACTACTTCCACCTCTGACTCAGTCCTCTAGCCGTTGTATGTGTACTGCCTTTTTCCTCATGTCTACTTTAAAATTAAGTAACTACTACTAGATTTAATAAAGAATTAATAATAAAAGTGTGGATTAAATAAAGAATTAATCATAAAGTAATAAATAATAATAAAAAAAGATGGATCTCAGTGTATCTTGGAGAGCACTGGCAAAGACATTTCTAGTTTTGATTTGGAGCTGTGCAGGAGTTATAAACCTATCTAGTCTAAAATGGGTGATCTGAGGAGCACAAAAATAGATGCAGTAGATTTTTAAGCAAAACATTGTGATGTATTATATGTATTGAATGTTGTATTAAATGCTTGCATATGTGTTACATGTCGGCACCACCAATGTTATGTAAATGCATGCACCATCTGGGACGTGATTTCTAGTTAGATGCAAGTACTTCAGTTTTTCTAACACCAGCTTCAAGTACCTCAGTCACTGAATGGATTGCACCATAAAGCTGTATTAACATGTCTTTATTTGCTGTAAATTCTGAATTCTCTACTGATATCTTCATTTGCACGCAACAGCAAATCTGAAAATTCTGTATTTGATACTTGCATTTCTATAGCATGAATCAATCTTTCTGAGGCATAAAAACTTTGTATAATCTCTATAGGTCTTTATCATAAAGTTTTGCCCTAATCACTCCACCATTTTTCCTTTTCTTTTTCTGAAAAGAATCCTCATAGATGATTGCAGTTTAACTTTATACCTGAACTTCTTTTCTTTCAGAAGAATGTGCAAAACCAACATGAAATAATATTTTGAACAGTGTTTTCTGAACTTCTTTTATAATATCTATTGATCCATAGGTGATTTCTTAGAAAATGAGAACTTTTTGCAGAATGTTTTTTAACATTACTTTTCCATTTTATGGAACCGAATTGGATTATTGTTACTTTGTTACTATTTCTGCAACTGCTTCAAGGTGGCAAGGACTGCATACCATCCATATGGTATGTTGTATTGCTAAAATCCACAGCTAACACTTCAAAATGTACTTACTGCCATCATTGCTATTTTTCTCACCTTTTGCAAGCCACTACATGACAGGATTTTGAACAGATTCAAGACTAGACTTTAACATTTCCTTCTATCAGATGTGTGACTGTGATATTGTCCTGGGACTGGAAGGGATAGGGTTAATTCTCCTAGGACCTAGTAGGGATACAGGTATTCCATCCCATCTGAGCCATGCAGAAGGCCAGGGGGAGAGGAAGTCACCCCCAGAGAGCAGAGCTCTCTGGGGTGCCCTGGATGTGGTTGGCAAGTGGTGGTATCGCAATTGTGGTTGGATATTCCTCTATTCGGTGTTGTTATTCTTGTTTCTTGTTCCCTTTGCTGTTCTATTAAGTTGCCTTTGTCTCAAACCATAAGTTTTACCTTTTTCTTCCGATTCTCCCTTCACGGCCATGTTGGAGGTGAGGGCTCTGGTCTGTGCAAGTGGCTGCCATGTGGTTTTTTGTTGCCATCTGAGGCCAAACCGTGATAGTCCTTTTTGGTCCCCAATGTGTGGCACTCAGAGGGTTGAGATAATGACAGAGAGTGTTAAAAGGAATTTGTTATCTGTATTTATTGTATTAGCTGCAGAGCACAATATTATTTTATTTGTTTTCATGGATGTGTTATGTAAATTCTTATGTGTTCTATGTACTCCCAAAGATGATGTTTATCACCTCTGGGAGAGGGATCAGGATTATAATTTTGCTGTTCTGTGTGATATCTACTTATGCTATGATAGCATGACTGTTCAGATGTTATGTTAGGGCATTTATTCAGCACTGCTTTCCTACCCGTATCTCAGGGAATTTATTAATAAACACACTGAGCCTATGGGGGGAGCAGGGGGGTACTTTCCCCAGCCCTTTCAACTCCCTTTTTTCTTTTGTGCTGAGTATGCCAGTTTTTGAGAATTTTGAATGTTCCTGGGACATACAAACAAGCTTTGTCCTAGTGCTAGGTCTCCTGAATATGTTTCAGTTGTTGTTTAGGGTTAAGCAACTATTTAAGACATAAGAGATCTGCCCTGAGGCTGGAGAGTCATGGGTGGAATGGCATGTGAGAGACCATGGGCAGATATCTAGAGAGTTATTCACCTCCAATGGTCTAGGATTTCACCACCAAAAAAATATAGGACCTGATAAAGTGATAAAATATTTGAAAGGAAAATGCTGTGGTTATTCCAGAGAGGCACAACTCACTGTATTGTGCTGGGTCTTGGCCAGTATCTACCAAGCATTGCTCAATGTTGCACAGCATCCTCAAGAGAAAGAGGTAGAAACCAGGCCGACAGACTGTGTGGCTACTGCCACTCCTACAACAGATATTGTGGTTACTCCAACCCAAGTGACAGACACTGAGGCCACTCCAACCTCAGTGACATGCACTAAAACTGAACCAGAAAACTGACCTGTGCCTGTATCAGTTGCCCCTAACCAGAAGAAGAGATACACCAAAAAATCAATTTACTCAGTGAGGGATGACGATGATCCAGTGTCATCACAAGAACAAGAGGAAGAGGCAGAACCAGAGATAAGCACTTGATCCTCGTCCCTGAGTGAGCTGCAGGACATGCAAAAAGATTTCAGACAATTTCCAGGGGAGGACATTGTTACCTGGATGCTCCATTGCTAGGATAATGGAGCCATTTGGAATTGGATGGTAGGGAAGCCAGGCAGCTGGGATCTCTCTCCAGAGAGGGGAACAATGACAAGGCAATTGGTAAAAAGACAAAAGCTCTCAGCCTCTGGAGGCAACTCCTGTCAGGTGTGCAGGAAAGGTACTCCTTCAGTGAAGATGTTGTATGTCATCCGAGCAAGTGGACCACCATGGAAAGAAGTATCCAGTACCTGAGAGAATTATCCATGCAGGAAATTATTTGTTATGACCTGGACAATGCACAATAATCCACAGATCCTGATGAGATCCAAAGCACAGGTCCATGTGGGGGAAGTTTGCATGGAGTGACCCATCATCATATGCCAACTCATTGGCAGCAATGGAATGGAAAGGCAAAGAGGGACCAATGGTGGATGAAGTGGCTGCCTGATTCCATCAGTATGAAGAAAGTCTCCTCCCCTCATCTCAGCTGTAGAGAAATTGTCCCGGAAGGTCCAGCAACTTGAGGAGAATATGTCCTCCTCACCTGTAGGAGCCAGTATCTCAGCTGTTCAGAGCAGACATTTTTCCCCTCAAGACAGAGAATACAGAGGGTAGCACCCTGTGGTTCTGCCTGCATGACCATGGAGAAGACATAAGGAAGTCTAGTGGACAATCTACATTGATCCTACATGCACGGGTAAAGGAATTGCAAGCAAGAACATCCACAAAAACATATCTCTCCAGGAAAAGTGCCACCCCAGAATCCAATATGCAGTTCTCCAGTCAGAATAGAAGTCCTGAGCCTATTTCTGATCCCCTTGAAGGAACTTCCAAATCATTTCTGCAAGAAGTGAGTAATGGATATTATGACCAGTATTAGATGGGCCCTGCCTCCACCCAGGGAGGGGAAAGAGACAACCGGGTTTATTGGACAGTGTGTATTCAATGGCCTGGAACATCAGAGCCACAGGAGTATAGAACTTCAGTAGACACAAGGACACAGTGTACCATAATACCATCAAGCTATAGAGGGGGAGATGTTGGGGCTAGTCCTTGGACTGTCAAGCATGTCTGTAGTGAGATTTGTGAACATCCTGACCCAGGACTGGAATGTGGGAGAGTCCTTGGGCTGTCGGGGGCGTCCTGGCCTGGGACTAAAAATATAAGGGAGATAACAAGGATGTGCAGAACAGGCACAAAACAGGATACCTGCAGCTGTTAAACAAAAAGATAAC